>PVKH010001554.1:0-30064 GCA_004027955.1 Chaetophractus vellerosus
GGCCTTGTGGAGAGGCGCAAAGCATAGAAAGCCTCATCGTCTACAGCTGAACTCGTGAAGGAAACAGAAGCTAAGTCTGGAGAGAAACGCAGCCCCGGGAACAGAGGAACCCGGAAGCCTGAACCCTGGAGACGTCGGCAGCCATCTTCCTCCAACACGTGGACTTTGGTATGGGAAGAAATGTATGCTTTGTGGCCTGGTAACTGTAAGCTTCTACCCCAAATAAATACCCTTTATAAAGACTGACCAATCTTTTGGTATATTTCAAAAGGCACGCCTGTGGCTGACCAGAACACTTGGGCTCTCTGTTTCTCTGACTCACGGCTGTTTACTATGGCATGGAACAAGTCGGTCAGGAAACCGTGGCTTTTAAGGACACCAGAAAATCACCTGTGGAACCAGAGTTGGTGATTCACTGCATTAGAATCACCGTAACTAGCCACAACATGAAGTCTCTGGAGAAGGTATCTGCTGACTTGATTAGAGGCACAAACGGAAAGAACCTCAAAGTGAGGTTTGAATGTCCAAGACTCTGAGAATCTTGACATTCTATAGGGAAAACTCCTTGTGGTGAAGGTTCTAAAACTTGGGATCACTTCCAGATGAGAATCCACAAGCAACTCATTGACCTGCACAGTCTTTCCGAGAGTATTAAACAGGTTACTCCATCACTATTAAGCCAGGGTAGAGGCTGAAGTCACCACTGCAGATGCTTAAATCAACTCTTTTAATAAACTGATGATCAGTTTTTTAAAAAAGTCTCTGAAAGAATGTCCTTGGTTTCTACCCATGGACTGATATTGGAGAAGGAATGTGCCTCTCTTTACAGTCCATACCTCAGTGTGAACTCAGTTGCCAAGTACTGAGCACAACCATTTCCTTACACACTCTAAGCACAGGGTCCAGGGCCCATGAGTTTTTCAAAGGCTTGCACAAACACTGGAGACATGAAAAAATATATGCATTGGTTTCAAAATATGAAAAGAAGCAAAGTCTAAATCAATAAATAGTTAATTAAATATTTAAATAAATTGTAATATCAAGGTTGTTTTTAGTATTCACAAACATGTTCTTTATATTTGAAAACAATTTTTAGGTTAGACTTTCTCACTTAATAAGAATTTCCAACCATCTATAATTATTGTTCAGAACTTAAGACTGATAGCTGATCTTAATTAAATGAATTACTTATAACTCTCTTGACTCTCTTCTACCACTCCTCTAGGGTTTCTTTCCAGGCCATAATGGCATCGGTTAAGAGAGCTGAGAGAACACGGATTAATGAATATTTTATTTATGCACACCTCAGTAGGGAATATAACTTGTCTTTAGTAGCCAAGAAGTTTCTAAGAATGCAGGCCCCAATAATCCCTGTATAACATCCCAAATTCGTATCTTTTGCTGGGGGTGTGATGGTTCACGTGTGTTTCCACCTCTAAATACTAATTACTCTATTTTCATGGGCCATTTCCCATTGTAATAATATTATCATGATATGGAGTTTAGTTACTAAAGTAACCAGAAGTGATGCTTGTGTAGCTTATTCTCAGTGAGACCCTTTCCTTCATTTAATCAAAATCCATCTGTGTTCTTGGCACACTCTTCTTGTGATAGCAAGAATATTAAAATTTTCAGTTTCTTTCTCTTAATTTTGTATGTCTTCGGAAAGATATTTCCAACCCGTGTATTTTCCTTTAATTTAATGACAATACCTTTCATTTCACCTAGAAGCCTTGATACCATTTTCTTCTTTAATGTAATACATTGTTCTTTCAGTCAATTTTGCCATTCAAGAGTAGTCAAAATTTCAAAATAAGAATTTTTAAATTTTTTTCAAATTTACTGACAAAATCATAATATGCTATGGAAGTGTACTCTGATATTTTGATATGATGCAAATTTGGGTCTCCAGATAAGAGTACCTATGACCTATGAAGATCTTTAAATGGCCTCGGTGCAAATGAGTAAGCTGGAGAGTCCATTTACTTACTAAACAGCTATTTGAGAGCCTATTACATTCTAGAAACTCTGTTACCTGCTATGAGTCCTACAAATAACTATAAATCACTATGTATGTCCCTTAGGAGCTGACAATATAGTTTGGAAGTGTGAAAGGGACTAATTATTAATCAATCTTTGTTCTCTTCCTCCTTGGCCACACTTCTATGCTACCATTTGAGCTTCTCTACAGTTAGGTAGACCATGGGACTGAATTTGGCCAGGGGAATGTGGGCAAAAATCATATATACCACATCCAGAATTGGTCATTAAAATCCTACATGAACATCCTCATTCTCTCTCTCTCTCACTCTCGCTCTCTCTCTCTTTCTCTCTTTCAACTGGATGTGAAGCCCTAAGAGATACTGACTAAACTAAAAGCCTAGGTCCTGCAATGACTTCATGGCTTCATGGAGCAGAGTCCCTTCCCCTATACACTCATGTACTATAAGATGAGCAAGAGTTAAACTTTAGTTGTTTATACCACTGAGATTTGAGTAGTTTGTTACGGCAGTTAGCATACCCTTAAATATATAGAAAGACTGAACTTAATCCCACTTAGTTACAGTTTTAAAAGGTGCTGCTTAAATAATCCATGAGTTCAGAAGTGGCAGAAATAATTTCAATTTGGAAGGGTGAAATAAATTCTAACAGTCAACAGCATCTGAGGCTATTGCTAATGTAATATCACAGCCCACCACACACAAACCTTTTTCTTCTTATTCCTACTTTCTTTTTCTTTCTGTGGCTGTGTACATTCCATTTCAGTTTTCTTTCTTTTTAACCTTAGTGTTCCAAGTTTCTGAAAATTAGGCCCTTATAATACACATTTTATCTGTCTCTTGAGGTTTAGGTTTTTACATTTAGAAACACCATTTTACACGTAGAATATAATTCTGCTAATTATGTATCATTCTCATCTATTCTCTACTATTAAAGCAAGTCCATTAAGACCTAGAAGCTTTGCTCACGCATATAGTTTGAGTGAATTTATACTAAACTACACAGATATTTATTGAACATTGACTGCAACCATGAACCAATGTAAGAGAGTTAAAGTGTGGGAATTAGTCTAATAGTTTAAAGACATGAGCTTTATAATCACATTTATTCTGGTTTAACTCCTTGCTCTATCACTCATTATATGATCTTGGATAAATTAATTTATTTAAGTCTCAATTATCTTATCTCTAGAATGGGACTAATAATACCTGCATCATATAATTGGTATATGACTTAAATGAGATAGTAAACATAAAATGCAAAGTTGATAGTAGGGACTCAATGAATGGTGGTTCTCAATATTATTACTATCACAGTTACAATTAGTATCATATATCTGAATTGTTTTAAACCTACCTTCAGGGAGCTCAGCATCCAGTAATGGCCCTGTAATGGGTCAAAATCAGTGAAACATCATTACTCTTATTTCTTCACTAAATATTATTATACATAATTCTTTAGAAGTTCTTTAAAATCTCATAGCAAGTCAATCAGGTTTAAATAACTTGTTTTCATAACCAGGAATTTCTTTTAAATCTGTAATTTTGTAACTCTATTCTATTGCATTATTTTTCTTTTTGGTGACTTTTTTATTTAAAATGAGGAATTTTAGTGCAATGACACTTTTTAATATTTGTTACATGCAGATGGTAAATATGGTAGGCACAGAGAGATTAATATTAGAGTATGCTTAAGAGTGCTAACTAGAAATACATCAATCACCTTATTCTTGTCAGAAATTTAGAAAAAAAAATCTGTTGACTCTGAATACTAATTAAGGTTTAAATTACAATGATACTTCCTTGATGGCCTCGCTGACTTCTTCCAATCCATCCTTCAGCCAGCCTTCTTAGTGATCTTTAAAAAGACAGATCTGATGATGTGATTCCCCTGATTAACCCTTTTCCTCTTCATTGTCCTGAAGTCCCTGTGCCTTGGCCTGGCATACAAGGCCTTCCATGAGGTCCTCTCACTCACCTTTCCAGTTTCATCCTCTGCAGTTCTTTCATATTCATCCCATTCCTCCACTAGATGGATTTATTTGAAGTTCCCAGAATATGCAAGGCCTTTGCTCAAAATGTTTTCCCTCCCTAGAAGGCCTTTTCCTCTTGTTTACCAAATATCTCCACATATTACAGGACTCAGCTCAATTTGATTTTTCTGAATTCTTTCTCTACACTTCTGCTCTTTCATCAGGCAGAATAGTAGAATTGAGCTGTGACTCATGTGTGCCCAGTTGTTCCCTGCAACACTATATTATACCCACTTGTGTTTATGGTTGTCTTCCCTACAAGACTGTGGGCTCTCTGAAAGCAAAGTGGGGATTCTCCCAAGGAATGAGCCCTGATAGTCCCTACTCAGTTGGCCATTTTTTGACTCCACACCACACCTCTAGCTTGTCATGCTTAATATGAAACAGCACAAGGAGAACAGTTTGCACTTAAGCATATGTTCTTGGATAGCCTGGGCTCCAGATCTGTCGTTTATTAACTGGGTGACCTTCACCAAATTACCCAGTCTCTCCATACTTTATGTTCTCATATGTGAAATGAAGACAATAATAGTAATATATGTCTCATAGGATTTTGGGTAGGATTAAATGAGGATTAAATTGTCTGGCACTCAATAAATATTATGCTTATATTATTATTATTTTCCCTTAGGAAGCTATACAGTTTGTTTTAGAAAAGTAAGATAAGGCATGTCTTGTGTAAAGAGTGGCATATGAATTCATTTGGGGGAGTAAATTTTTCCTGTTTTAAACCTAATAGAGGAATCCCCTAATTAGGAATCTTATTGATAATCATTTTTTGTATGAAGGATATGGATTTTCCCATATGAGCTTATCTTAAAGTAAGGCATACCTATACCCACCTTAGTTTGATGTAAATTTAGATTATGAAGTTCATTCATTTATCTCAGGCTGGAATTTAAGTGTACTAAATTGGTTATTTCAAGATATATTCCTTTCTTCCTCCCTTCCTTCCCTCCTTATTTCCTTCCTTCCTTCCTGCCTCTCTCCCTCCCTGCCTTCCTCCCTTCCTTCCTTCCTTCCTTCCTTCCTTCCTTCCTTCCTTCCTTCCTTCCTTCCTTCCTTCCTTCCTTCCTTCCTTCCATTCCCTCTGGCTGTGTCTGCAATTTCATCTTTATTCTCTTGCCATGTGAAACCACTGCAGTTCCCTAAACGTGAGCTACTAATTCACCCACCCAAAATTCCATTATGCTTTTCTCTCGGTCTAGAATTTCTTTTCCTTCATAGCAAATATTCACTCCATCTTCAAATTTAGCTCAGTGGTTATCTCAGTTAGGATACTGTCTTAGTTTCTCAGCTGCTAGGGTTGGCCTAAAAAAATGGGAATGTATTGGCTCACAGTTTTGAGGCTAAGAGAACTCTAAAATCAAGGTGCCAGCAAGGCAATGTTTTCTCTTCAAAGCCGATGGTTTTCTGGGGCTGGCTGCTGGCCATCTTTGGCCCTTTGGCTTTTCTGTCACATGGTAATGCACCTGATGGCTTCCTCTCCTTTCTTTTCTGGGTTCCATTGACTTCTAGCTTCTTTTCCTCTGTGATGGCTTCCTCCCTGTGGCTTTCTCTATAAGGCTTCCAGTAATAGGATTAAGACCCATCTTGATTCAGTTGGCCACAACTCAGCTAAAAATAACATCTTCAAAAGGTCTTATTTACAATGGGTTCACACCCACAGGAATGGATTAAAATTAAGAACATGTTTAGAGTGAGTGTAGCTCAGGGATTGAGCACATGCTCCACACATTCGAGGTTCCAGGTTTAATCCCTGCTACCATAAAATTTTTTTTAAAAAGAACATGTTTTATTCTGGGCTACATAATTCAACCTACTCAGATGCTTTGCCATCATTCTGATTTTTAATCCCTTTTCTGTGTTCCCAAAGTACCCTATGGATACCACTATCGTAGCATTTATCACATTGCATTGGAATTATCTGTTTACTTGTCTGTATGCCTAACTAGACCACCTATTCCTTGGGGTAGAGACCATAATTTTCATATTCCCTAGTTTTAAGTATATTGCTGTTTAATAAAGGTGTTAATAAATATTATTCTAAGTGATAAAAGCATGATTAAATAAATTAATTAAACTAAAAAAAAAGGCTATTAATAGTCAAATGCCCACTAATAGGAGAATGAATGAATGAGTTGCAGTATCTTTAAATTGAGGTAACTTCACGCAGTGTAATACTCTACAGCAGCAGTTCTCAGGACATAGACCCCAGACCAGCCACATCAGCACCACTTGTGAATTCATTAGTAAAAGCAAATTCTTGGGTTACCTCCCAGACTTACTGAAACAGAAACTCTGGGAGTGGAGCCCAGTAATCTTTGTTTAAATAAGTGATCTGGGTGATTATGGTGCACACTCAAGTCTACAAATCACTGCTCTACCATAGCAAAAGTGAATAATTTACAATTGCACACAATGATAGGGAAGAATCTCAGAGATATATTGTTGAGTGAAAGAAGCCAGACACAAGGAATATATATACTGTATGTGTGTATCCGTTTATATACAATCCAAAAACAGGCACCATCAATCAGTGCTGTTAGAGTGTAGTAGTATAAGTGATTTCCCTTGGTCAGAACTGGTCATATATCTTGCAGGACTCACTGCCAAATAAAAATTCAAGGCCCGCTGCTAAAATAAATTTTAAGAATCTCAATAATAGCAGGGCCCTTCTGAGCATGGGATCCTGTGCAGCTGCAAAGGTCTCACACCCATGAAGCAAGCCCTGCCCTTGGCTGAGGGGAGGAAATTTCTGGAAGAGGGCACTTGATCTGTGTATTTTTATCTATTTACACTATAGCTCAAGAAAATATTTTTTAAAGGCTACCAGAATGTTCCAAGTACAGAAAGGAACGAATTATTATAATAAATCGAATTGTTCATTCATTGTAAACATGTGAACATGACAAGCCTGCACAGGGCCCTGATCCCATACACAATAGACATGTAATAGGTCCCTTTCTCACTGAAAGCCAGTGCATAAGGATTCTCAGGACTTCCTTTCATGACACCAGCGCGAGCAGTTTCCCCCGTGGCTTGCTAACTCCTTGGAAAATGGAATTTTAGAATTGGAAGAGATTGAAGAATTCTTTCTGCAGGATTTCTGACTTATAACCTTCATAGAAGGAGAGCAAGTTGAACATATGGAGAACTAATGGAGACAAAAATTATTAGAATTATTTTTATTGTTAAGACTGTTTCTTTTTTAATGCCTACCTATTGTCTCTCAGCAAATCTGGTATAGTAACATTGAGCAATTTCTCTTTTCCATGTAACATTATGTCAAATAATTGAAGGCAATTATCATGTTATACCTTTGTGGTCTCTTCTCTAGGCTAAACATATAATCCTTTAGATGTTTTCCTCATTCTAGAACTTTTACTCTCCCAATTGTCTAATTTGGGTGTTTTGACTTTATCTTTAGCATCACAGGTTGATTGAGGGGAACTGATAGCAACAAAGTTGACTCTGGAATCATGGGAGGAATATGAGTCTCTGAACAAGAAGAGAATTTGGTAGAAACTAAGAAGTGCTCAATAAATAGAATATCTTGATTTACTTGAAAGATCAGAGAAAAAAGCATTTTTTTCAGAAATAGATACAGTAAATGTAACCCCTTGATTTCTCTGTCTCTGTCTCTTTCTCTGTCTATCTCCCTCTGTCTCTCCTTCACACACACATACACACACACACAGTTTATTAGGAAACAGCAAGTACTCACAAATACTCGTTTTTCTCATTCAAGGTATAAGAAACATAATCTTGTAATTCCTGGTTTGTGCCAGATATCTAGGACAATCAGAAACTTCCAGAATTGGGATCCAATATTTGGAAGTTAGCAAGAAATACAGCTGAGTTTCCAGTAACAAGTGTCTCCATGTATTAGTCAGCCACAGGGGTGCCTTTGGAAATATACCAATAATTGGTTGGTTTTTATAAAGGGTATTTATTTGGGGTAGAAGCTTACAGTTACCAGGCCAGAAAGCATAAGTTTCTTCTCTCACCAAAGTCAACGTGTTGGAGCAAGACAGCTGCCGATGTCTGCAAGGGCTCAGGCCTTTGGGTTCCTCTCCTGCCAGGGCTGCATTTCTCTCCGCGCTTAGCTTCTGTTTCCTCCACAAGTTCAGCTGTAGACCATGAGGCTCTCTACGCTTTGCATCGCTCCACAAGGCCAGCTGTAGACTATCAGGCAAACTGCTCACTTGTGGTCTTCTCCTGGAGTGCTCCTCTCCAACATCAGAACTGCTTCTCAAAAATCTGCTTCTCCAATCTCTGTCTTTTGTCTTGTCTTTTATACTTGAGACCACACCCACCAAGGGGTGGGGCTCAGCGTCCCACGGATGTGGCAGTTAACGCCCCAATCACAACCCAATCACGCCCAGATTAAGAGATCAGTCTTCAAGCATGATTCAATTTATATTTTTGGAATTCATAATTACATAAATCTGTCAAACCATTACACTCCATAATCACGAATTTCCTGAGAACAGGTTTTGAGAGGGAGAAGATGGGAGAGCACATGCACATGGGTATCATTTAAGGGTAGAAGGAGATGCCAAAAGGACCTAGGTCAATTTCTTCTGCTTCCTAATTGTGCATAAGACCTTTCTGGATTAAAGAGTACTTACTATTAGTACCCAGGCTCAAAGGGTAGCTTATTTTGGAAGCCACACAAAGAACTGCTTGCATCTGAGAGAAGCCTCTCACAGAAATCTGAGGTGTGACATCTTTGCCTGAGACTGGCATTTTCTCAGGGGAATAAAAAGATGCTATAGTTGTGAGAATTAAGAAAACACTAGTCTCTCTTTGAACAGGCAGCTCCAGGTAGGTATCTTTTGGGACAAGGAGAGGAAGCCTTTATATTCAATCTTTAGGATTCCCAAAATGTAAAAGATATTAATGATAGGAATTGTATGTTCTTTTGGATTGTCTTCCAAGCTCTTAATTATGTAACAGATCTGTTTCGGAAGATAGGTCACTGGACCAATAATATCTGTATTTTTATCCTAATATAATAAAAATATGTCCATTTAGTCCTGCTTTTAGAATCATTGCTTATATCATCCCATAACATATATTGACCATCAAGGTAGCTCAGTGGCAGCTTTATTCATCTTTGTCATTATCATCTATCCATTAAGTGGTGCATATTGCAAAAACAATTGTTCCCTTAAGAAGATTCCAGTCTAAGTGAACAAGAGACAAATACATGCAATCACATGTATTTTAAACACTGAAAAACCAAATCAATTGATAATATTGTTACAGAAAAGTAATGTCATGATTCCTGTTTTTATCAATCTGTAGAATTAAGGTACTAGAATTCTAACAATTGGGATACAATTCTGTGAAGGGAAAACCTCACCAGGAAAATAAAATGCAGCAAGTCTCAATTTTCAGGGTAGAAAATATTAGAGAAAGTATCTTACATACTGTACTCCCAAGATTTAAGTAAAAACTAAAGCCCTTTACAATACTAATTCTATGCTTGTTTCTATACCAGGTACCAGTACCAGGGGTATGGTGATTAATTCAATAATGTCTAAGATCTTTTGTCTATCTAAAAAAACAGGTATTATATTTTAATTAATGTTGAATTTATTAAAATCATGTATCTGATAAACAAAACTGGAAACCAATTTTTCTGAACATTTAAATATTGATTTTAAATTGGATTGTTTCCTTAAAAAATTGCAATTACAAATTTAGCATGATTGATTCTTTTGAATACTTCAAATGCCTTCACACCAGACAACACACACACAGATGTAGTGATTACAAAATGTGTTACTAAGCATACACTTAAACTTATTCTAAAATATCAACTTCTTAGCTTTAATTATTTTTTTCACTGTATTTGGTTTTATACCTTTCTATGGTTAATGCTGTACTTATTGTGATATTCTTCCAGGGCTTTGGCATATTTTGACACCTTCCCAGGTTTGCTAGAGTCTCCCCAGAACAGCCAGGTGTATAAGTGTTTGACTGATAGTTTTATTGTTTAAGTCAAAGGACTTAATTGCTTTTCCCAAGATGACTCAACTCTAAACTCTAAAAACCTGTATCTTTCACAAAGGTTTTACTTTTTGCAAGCTGATTTTCTCCAAAGAGATGCTTTTTAAAACTTTTTATTGTGAAAACATCCAAATGTAGCAAGTACAGCAACCCTTCATGTGCTCATCACCTAGATTCAACAGCTATCAACATTTTGCCATAATTAGTTCATGTATTATGGCATGAAATAAATTTTCATTCTTCCCTCCCTTTATCTGGAATAATTTAAAGCAAATCACAGACATCATGTCATTTCAACCTTAAATAGTTCAATATGCCTTTAAAAAGGGGGGAAGGGAATATATAACTGTAATGCCATTAACACATTTAAAAAAATTAATTGAAATTCTTTAGTGTGATCATTCGCAGTTCGTATTCAAATTTTCATTACTATCTAAAATTGTTTTATTTCATTTAGTTTGTTCAAAAAAGGTCTTTTAAGGTGTTTGTAAGTCTCTTTGAGTCTAGAATAGTATCTTTTTTTCTCTTTTCATTTCTCTGTTGTGTTATGATTGACTGTTTCCTTGTGGTATTAAATAACTGACTGGTTCCTTTATCACAACTATTTCCTGTTGTAGTAGATCAGTGCTCTGAGTCCAGAGGTTAGAGCTAAAGGCTTTATTTGATTTGGATTCAGTATTTGGGGAGAGAAACATAAGAATACTTCATAGAAGGGGGCTTCTCCTTAACGTTGTATCAAATCAGAAGACATATTTGGTTGCTTCAATTTTAATGGTACTGATTTTTTTCTTTATTAGAGAAATTATTTACAGAACACCCATAAAATATAGGATTCCCATACACCACCCTACTACCAACACTTAGCATTGGTGTGGAATATTTGATACGATTGATGATAGCACATTTTTATAATTATATAAAGCCCACGGTTTGATTTAGGGTTCACTGTTTCTGTACTGTACTTCCATGGATTTAAAAAAATTATTCTATTACCACATATACAATCTAACATTTCCCCCTTTAAACCACATTCAGATATATATTTTAGTGCTGTTAATTACATTCACAATGTTGTGCGACCATCACCACCATGCATTAACAAAACTTTTCCATCATTCCAAATAGGAACCCTGTACATTTTAAGCCTTGCCTTCCCATTCCCTATCTTCACCTCATTCCCTGGAAAACTATATTCTAGGTTCTGACTCAATGAGTTTTCTTATTCTAATTGTTTCAAATAATTAAGATTATATAATATTTGTACTTTTTTGTCTGGCTTATTTCACTCAATATGATGTCTTTAAATTTCAACCATATTGTCACAAATATTAGGACTTCAATCCTTTTTATGGCTGACAAATATCCCATTGTATGTATATACTACATTTTATCTATCTGTTCATTGGTTGATGGGCACTTAGGTTACTTCCACCTTTTGGTAATTATGAATAATGTTGCTATGAACATGGATCTGGAGAAATCTATTTATCTATATTTTCTTTTGTTGCTTGTGTTTGCATGTAAAGTCTAAGGAACCATTGCCTAACAAAGTGCTGAAGATGCTTCCCTATGTTTTGCATGTAGAAGTTTGATAGTTCTAGCTTTTATATTTAGGTCTTTGATTCACTTTAAGGTGAACTTTGTATATTGTGCTAAGTAGGGGTCCTCCTCTTTTTTGCAAATGGAGGTACAATTTTCCCAGCACCATTTCTTGAAGGCACTATACTTCCCCAATTGAGTGGTCTTTGCCACCTGTCAAAAAATCAGTTGGCCATAAATATGAGAGTTGATTTCTGGGTGTTTGAAAAATGGTGATTCTCTAATTCGCTTATCCTCTGGTATTAATTATCTATAAAAAACCTCAATTTCTTTATTCACTCTCTGTGTAGGTTACTCTGAAATACAATTTATATAAGAAAGACAGGATAAAGCCTTAATATTTCTTACTAATCACCAATATTGAAAGAAATGGGTTGATGTCCAAGCAACTTTCAGTTGTTTCCAATGAGTTTATGTTTTTCTCTCCCCTCTTCATTTTTTCTCCTTCTCCTCTTCCTTGAACACATTTAGAAACTCATAGCTTTTTTATGTTTAATGTTATAAACAAGTATAGTCATGACTTTGGCTTAGTTCCTCTGTTTCTTCCACAAGGTCAGCTGTAGACTATCAGGCGAATGGCTCACTTTTCTACACCTGGGGCATTCTCTCCAACATCAGAATTACTTCTCAAAAACTGCTTCTCAAATCTACTCACTCTGTCTTCTGCCTTGCCTTTTATACTTGAGACCACACCCACTGAGGGGGGGGGCTCAGCACCCTACTGATGTGGCCCAGTTAATGCCCTAATCATAATCTAATCATGCCCAGATTAACAGATCAGTTTACAAGCATGATTCAATTTATATTTTTGGAATTCATAATTACATAAAACTGCTAAACTGTTTCACTTCACCCTCTGAATTCCAAAAATACATTACAATATTCAAAAACCCTTAAATCAGTAACAATTGCAAGTACAAAATCATATCATAATCAGTTCAAAGAAATACAGTTTGTCTTCAGGTAAAATTCCTTCTAGCTGTAAAACTCTGAAACTTAAAAAACCATGTAAGTGCTTCCAATACACAAATGGAAAAACAAAGAATAAACATTTTCATTATCATAAGGAGAAATTGGGATGTTAAACCTAAGTCACGGATCCTCTACAGTTCAGTAAACCTGCAGGGCATCTTCCATTCAATTTCAAAGTCTGAGAGTCATTCTTAAGATGATGGTTTAGTCTCCTTGGGGTCACATGGGAAACCACCCTTTCCACAGGCTTGTCCAATAGCCATTTTCTTGGTTCCACCCTCATCAAGCATCTGGGTGTCAACCAAGCTCCAGACATCACCCTCCAAGAGGGTTCGAGTGATTGCCCCACCCTACCCAATCTTTGGGTTAGAGTCCTAGCACCCCTAGTACAGTGAGGTGAAGAAAACATTCCCCCTAACCTTTGGCATACAGGCTCAACTCTCTCAGAGCAACGAGTTGACCACCTGGCCTTCTCTAATCTATGGGGGACAGGAGCACCCCTCTCAGACCTATGGGGTGCTGACCTCAACCACCCTAATCTTTGAGGAATGTACTTCATCCTCCCTGTACCCTGGGGCAGCAAAACTCTTCCTGAACATTGGGTGGGAACATCCACCCTCTTCAACTGCTGGGGCAAACTCACCTCTCTGGACATGTGGGTGGGGCTCCTCTCTCGGCCCAAGGTGATGTCTTAATTCCAGATCGCAGCTTCCATGGTTTTCTCCTTAAAGCTGTTTCTCCTTCAATGTCTCCTTTCCATGTCCTTTTTAGTCCAAGTGAACAGTGGTTTTGTTCATACAGCTCTCTCAAAAACTTTGTTGATTTAGCATGCAGGAAGCAGGGGTCCAAGCCATCAGACACTAAGACTTTCCACAAGTCTTTCCTAGATAACTGCATCTTCAATTCTGATTTACAAATTCCACTTTTAGCTAAGTCTTCAAATGGGGCACTTTCATCTGGAAACTTGATTTCCAGAAACCTGGAAGTCCCGGAATCAGTTTCTGTTTTCTTTGTGCCCAAAAGTTCAGTCCTTAGTGTATTTCACTCATCTACTATTTTGCTGTAAACTGCAAGGAGAAGCCAAGCCACATTCTCCGAGTTTACCTTGGAAAGTTCTTCACCTAAATGCTCCGGTTTGCCATTTTCAATTCTGTCTTCCACATAACACCAGGAGTTAATCTTGCTAAGTTCTCTGCTACTTTAAAACATGGATCACCTTTCCTCCAGTTTCCAATAATAGGTTCTTCATTTACATCTAAGGCATCATAAAAAGTCTCTTTAGCGTCCATCTCACAATTGTTTCCTTCTAAGGCCTTATCAAAAAGAACTTTAGGCTCCATATTGCTATCAACAGTCTCTGCAAAGTGATCTAGGCCTTTTCCATCAAGCATTTCATAATTCCTCCAAAAAATACCCCTTACCCATTTATAAAACCGTTCCAACATTTTGGTAACCGCAAAAAACACTACCCCACTCCCAGTACCAAATTCTGTATTAGTCAGCCAGAGGGGTGCCTTTGTAATATACCAATAATTGGTTGGTTTTTATAAAGGGTATTTTTTGGGGGTAGATGCTTACAGTTACCAGGCCACAAAGCATAAGTTCTTCCCTCACCAAAGTCCATTGGCACGTGTTGGAGCAAGACAGCTGCCAATATTTGTCAGGGTTCAGCCTTCTTGGTTTCCCGGGGCTGCGTTTCCTTCCGGGCTTAGTTCCTCTGGTTCCTCCACAAGGTCAGCTGTAGACTATCAGGCAAATGGCTCACTTTTCTACTCCTGGGGTGTTCTCTCCAACATCAGAACTGCTTCTCAAAAGCTGCTTCTCAAATCTACTCCCTCTGCCTTTTGCCTTGCCTTTTATACTTGAGGCCACACCCACTGAGGGGTGGGGCCCAATGCCCTACTGATGTGGCCCAGTCAATGCCCTAATCATAACCTAATCATGCCCAGATTAATAGATCAGTTTGCAAGCATTATTCAATTTATATTTTTGGAATTCATAATTACATAAAACTGCCAAACCATTACAGTCTAATATATCCAATTTAAGTTTAAGGTCACATCTTTGATTTTATTTTCTATCCCCTTCTCTTATGCTAAAATTCTTGTTTCCTAACAGCATTAACATAATTATTTATTTGCTTTTTCTTATAATACACATTTAATAGTTTCAAAATATCTTGGCCAAAATTACCATAATCCATTGTCCTGTCCTAAGATATTAGCCTGTGTTTTAACATTATTAAAATTTTATAAATTTATTATCATTATTTTAATTAATTAAAAGAGTCATCTAGAGTTTGTGCTTCCCAGGAGATGGGGATAGACTGAATCTAAGCTGTCAGCTCCCCTTTTTAGCTTATTTGGCTGCTAATTTATGATCTTCAACACAGTTAAACCCATTGCTCCTTGGTTGTTGTGTGTGATCACTAATGCTAATTCATAGCTCAATTTCCTTTCTTGCTGGTTATCATGTGTGACCACCAATACTGACCAGTCCTTGGTATAACTGCTCCTTTACCAACACTATAGTCACAGTTCCCTGTGAGTATAGAAATAAGTGCATATCTACGCTTTATAAATGGATGTTTGCTTAATAGAAGTAACAGCACAACCAAATATATCAGCATCTCTCTCTTTATTAAATTATTTTGAAAATTAAACATGTCCTATTCTATTCACTCTTCCTTTGTATTACAACTATATTTGCATACTTTATATTATTATGAACTTATAGCTTGTACAGGCTCAATTTGTTCCAAATAACCACAATTTTCATTATTATTATTTTTGCAGGTTCACTTAAAAATTTTTAATTAGAGAAGTTGTAGGTTTATAGAAAAATCATGGAAAAGATACAGTGTTCTCATATAACTCCCCTGAATTATTAACACATTGATGCTTAAATTATCTCAGCTTTGTCCTTTATCACTGCTTCAATATCCTTTAAACTGTCTCTGCTCTCTGAAAATGAAAATCTCTTCCTCAAAACCATGTGAATTGTTCTTGTCCCAAGACCTGTCCCCAAGGTTCTTAGAGGTTATTCTTATAAAGTCTGGGTGGGTTCCTTTTAGAGGACGATAATATTTGGATCAGACACTGTCTGCTCCCCATTCTTTCCCCTTGCCCTTACATTTCAGGTTTCACTGGCACCATTTCCAAATGCCAGCATCTGCTTCTCTTTACCTAAGGGCTTTCTCTGGCGCAGGATTCTACTCTCCCTTTGGCTGGCTAGAAGTGTCAGAGAATTAACACCTCCTAAGAGTAACTTTCAACAGATGATTCAAAAAAGTTGGATATAACCACCCCAAAGCACTCACCCACAGGTGTGTTAATTATGAGGCACACTTTCCACAGATTCCTGGAGTTCCAAGTACCAGCAATAGGAACTTGCATGATAGTACCCTCTATTGGCTTCCTTCCCTCTCTAATTTCTCTACTGCCCTCTTTGCACTCAAATCCTTCCCTCAGTGTCTGCTTCTAGAGTGACCCAGATTAGGTATTAGAGGTCAAAGCCTGGGCACTAGAAGTACACGGGCGTACTGATGGTGGGCAAAAAGCTCTGGGCTGTTGCTGTGGTAACATAGCTGGAAAATGCATGTTGTTTTTTTACTGTTTAAGACTGATTTTTCATTTCCAGTTTAAACTATTTTGCTGCAAGATTCTACCTTTCCAACAGTATGTGGTTTCACAGACAGAAAAGATATTCTTCTACTTTGACAAAGAGTTGCTAATAATTACCCATAATGACAATGTGATGATATTGACAGTGGTAATGTTTCTGATCTAAAGGACTGAACCTTTTCAAAGAATTCATTTCAGTTCAACAAACATCTTTTAGGCACTTAGGTGTCAGGAATTGGACTGAGAGCTAGGAACACAAAAGCAAAAAAGCTGAAGTTCATAAATTAATTAGATATTTTCCTGTCAAAGTGCTGGAGAATTAAAAAGGTCATATTTTGACATTAATAATCGCAGAAAGGTCACGTTTTCAAAAAAGAATGGTTTTTTTTCTATTTAAAGTAAAAAAATGCATATTTAGGGGCTAGAAAAAAGTGGTGGAATTTTTTGCAATATTTAGGAATAAATTGTGATGAGGTCCTTTTTTTTAACCTTGTCTCAACTCTTTTCAAAATCTTTCTTAGTCTTAGAAAAGATATATTCTACACTTAGATGCTGAATTAAATTTTAAATTAATAGTAATATATGACTGTCACTAATATTTCAAAAAAATAAACCTGTCAAACTGTTTTCTCTATTTAAGATCTGTGTATTTTTGAGACGGCTGAATAGCAAGTTTTATGTGTAGACTGAAGGTTGAATTGAGTGGTATATGACAACTGTAAATCCAGTACCAGGATATTTTTAAAAATATATTGTGCTAGACTCATAAGGACGAATATTGTATGAGTTCACTTACATAAAATAATTAGAACAGTCAAATTTATCGAGTCAGAAACTAGAATACAGTTTTCTAGGATCCAGGATGAGCGTAAGGAATGTTGAATTAGTATGGAGTTTCTGTTTGGGGTGATGGAAAAATTTTGATATTAGATGGTAGTGATGGGGCACAACATTATAAATGTAATTAACACCACTGAATTGTATATTTGAAAGTACATAAAATGAGAAATTTTACATGTATACATGTTACCAGAATAAATGCTTTTTAAAAATCCATAGACCTGTACAATACAAAGAATGAAACCTAATGTAAAACTATGGCTGATAATTACTAGTATAATTATAATAATATTGTTCCATCGATTATAACAAAGATATCACTAGTGCCAAATATTAATAATATGGAAAATTGCATGAGGGGGGAGCTATATGGGAACTCTACTCTCTATATGCTTTTTCTTGAAACCTACAACTGCTCTAAAAATATGTAATAAATATATAATATATAGTGCTAGTTATTTAATTTCAAGGAGTAAAACATACATTTCTTCTAGCTTGTTTCCAGTCAACATGGAAATGCATGGCCTTACACAATTCACTAAGAAACATATTCAGAATGAAATAATAAATAGAAGAGAGCCCTAGTTTCCCTGTCCTAGCCTTAAGACTCTGAACTTCAAAAATTTACAATTAAGTCTTTTAATTCTTGAATTTTTTTGTGGTATTTGCTTTTCAGTGAAGTATGACCTATTGCTGAAACACTGTTGATTTCCACCTATTTTCTGTTCCTAAGAGATACTATCATCTTGTCTAATTCTCTATATTATTTCCATAGTTTGGTAGGTTATATGTGATGGCAATCATCTAGAAACATATTTTATTCCTCCTCTCCTAATGATACCTAACCATGATTAGGCAATCCCACTGCTAGGAACATATTCAGAAGAACTGAAAGCAAGGGTACAAACAGACATTTGCACACCAATGTTCATAGTGGCATTATTCACAGTTGCTAAAAGATGGAAACAACCCAAGTGTCCATCAACCAATGAATGGATAAACAAAATATGGTATATACATATGGTGAATACTATTCAGCTGTAAGAAGAAATGATGTTGGAATGCACAGATGAACGCTGAGGACATTATACTGAGTGAAATAAGCCAATTTATTGAGTAACAGTAAGTTCATATGTCAATGTGGGAACCGATTCCAACAAAAATATAGTGCATCCCTCTTCCTGTTTAAAGATCATTTGGTAAAGAAACAACTGGAATTTTTCAGGCCCTTCAAAAAGTGAAGCAAAATTTCTATTCAGATATGAAAAGTTTGTTGAAGTTCTGATTGTCCAGAAATATTTCCATCATATTAAATGAAAACATGGACTGAGGCCTAGTTATAAGAAAAAATAGGGTGAATATCCTGGATGCAGACATGATTCTGTTGAATATAACCTTGAATCTAGACTGAAATGATAGGGCATATATAGCACACAGGCTGCTACTTCTCCACCTTGAACTTCTGGCAGACAGTGCTAATCAAACCCTCAGTCTTACCTGCTGCCCACAGACAAGGCTTCAGGGCCATGATCTAGGCAGCACTACCCTTAGGTTGAATCTGGCTCATGAAATGAAATTATTTACCATCTTTGAGGTACAGTATAGACAGTTTACGGAATCAATTAGCTTCTTCTTAAATCTAATCCTGGGTACCTCAATCAGAATAATATGAAAAAGATTAGAGATAAAATAATACACCTTTCTGTCTCTGGGTTCTATAATTATGGAGATTGCTGTAGCAGTTGCATAAAAGACTTATGAGTTTCTTCTCTGTATTGATGTTAAGCAATGAGAAGAACCCCAATCCCAGAGTGGTAAGCAATAAATCAACTATTTAAAATGTATAATGGATCACCTGTTTTTCCTAACAATCCATGTAATGACCATAGATGACATTATCTCAAGCCAAGTTTAAATGTCTGAGCATTGTAGATCATTTTGAGCAAAGTTAAAGTGATGTTCCCGTTTATTTTTCTTCTCAGGTTTCTATGGAAACACCTTTTGAGAGTGGCCTTTACCAGAAGTTTTTTGTTTTTAAATAGAATGATAACACATGTTATTTTATCTATGTAAATTATAGATTTCTGAACCCAGCCTAGAATGTGATTTCTTCATTTATCTGTCTCACAAGAAAGCCAAAGTCATTAGCGCCAAGACTCTTAAGGATTTGCATATGTGCATTTCCAAAGAAAATTCTTCCTCATTCTTCAGTTCAGGGCATATGTTATTTATTTTTTTACATATATGAGGTTATTCTTTCTTTTCATGTAAAATCTCAGACAATACGTATTTTAAGGCATAAAAAATCTTACAAACCTGAATTAAATTTTTAATTCAATTATATTTTATTTTTATAAATGTTATTCCTGCAATGGTTCCTGTCTATTCTGAACATGGAATCTATCTTTACTAAAAACAAAACAAAACACAAAACACACACAGGGAGTCATATACACAATTGCCTATCCCTGCTATATAAACAAGGTCCACTTCCAGGGGTAAAAACCGAGCACCTTTGGAAAGTAGGTTAATTCTCTCATAAAATAGTATATTTGGAAAAAAGTGTTGATGTTTATTCAGAAGTTTACTTCTTAGAATTTGAAGATGGAATGAAGAACTCTGTGTCCACTTTATTGGGAGAATTTATGTCTTATTAAGTGTCAGTCATGTCCAAAGACAGCTTTGGCCTGTCTTCCTCAAAGAGATCTTGTTGGTCAGTCCACAAGCAGCATATCTCCATCCTTCCAATCATCCTCAGTGTCCTTTATTTGAGGCCCAATTACTAGGCTTGTATAAAATATGCCAGCTGCAAGAGGATCATTGCTTTATCCAACACTTAGGACATTTCCTTCATCAGCTTAATTCAGGCTTTGCCTTTCCTCCTTCACCACTCCCCCCACCATGGGTCCAGGTGAAATAGTGACTTGAGAACCGTTATCCAGCCATAAAATTTTGAGTCCTTTTCCTTCTTAAAATTCTCCAGCATGCTCACAGGAGTGTGTCTAGCATTTGATCTCCTTTGGACAGGGAAACCTTGGTCTCATGTCTAATCATCTTTCACCTGAAAGTGGCTGAAGTTGGGATAAAGGGAGAAGGAGGGATCACTTTTTTTTTTTCTCAAGTGAATCACCTTTGTGAGCATTATAAACCCAACCCAGGGCAGTAAAAGCATGAGTACCAGATCATGTCTCATCCATGGCTTCTTGTGGGACTTGTCTTTCTCAGCAAAATCTCCCTCAGAAGGCCAGTGTTCCCTGATAAAAACTGGATGCAGTGCAAAAAAAGTCAGACCTTTACTGTTGTCTCTGAATGTCTTGCAAGAGTGCAGGAGATGTTGAGCCGTAAGAGGCCCAGCTGTTTCCATTCTTCTTAATAAGCAGTATGAGCCCCAGTCCCTGATCTCCCAAATGAACTAGCTAGATTTTTAAAACTTTGTCCAATTTCTAATAATTGTTCTGATTTCATTCTCATCATAGGTGCATGTTTCTTTAACTGTTGTCTGAAAGGGGCAATATGAATGTTGGTACAAGTTGTTACAATGGGGCAGATCTGAGATTGACTACCAGATTGGCTATGAAATTCCCTTGCACAGAGGAGAGTTAGCAGTAACCAGGACAGCTGACTTTGAAGCAATTTCCTGGTACTAGGATTGAAACCATCTCCCTAATTCCTTCTCATAAATACACAATAAAGTAAAAGAACATTTATTGCTCACTTAACCTTAAAATGTGGCCAACATGTTCTCTACTGATTGTCATGGACTTTCCTCATTAATCAGCTTGTTAAACCCTCATCCTTCTTTTCCTTGAAAGCCATGTTTCTGTCATCACCTCATCCTTTTCACTAAAACTGGCAAGAACTGTGAAGGGTCTAATATTTACCCTATTTACAAGCCAACAAGTTGGCCTGCCACTGTTTCATAGATGCTGGTAGAAGACATGTGACTACAAGGTCAGAGATGAAGGACAGTTTATTACTCACAGGAATAGTATTACCCAGAATATCTGCATTTTCTGTGCCAGTTTCCCAAGCCCTAGTCCCCACAGGGTGACAAGACATCAGTACATGTGGTGGTTTACATTACAGGAGAGAAATCTGGAACTTAGGAAAACCAAATCTTTCATAATGGGTAGAAATCATGCCTTTCCTTCGTACTGGAGAGAGAAATTGTCTTCATTATATTGGAGTGTAAGCATGCTTGCTGTTTCCTTTGGAGGGAGCCACCATCTCTATCTTCCAAGGCTATAAGCAACCGACCCTATGCTGCTCGAGAAGGAGACAGTATCTCCTTCCAGGGTTGTTCGTTACACAAACACACTCAAAAAGATAGCCTGGAATAAAGGGCAATCAGTGCCTTGCTAACAAGACATGCAGAAAAACAAAAGATTCATGAAGAATTGTCTCTGAACAGAAAGAACTTTCAGAGGAGGTCCAACATTTAGTAATAACAGCTCTGTAAAGAAGGGAAAAAGAATATATAAGGCAAGGAAATGAGCATGAAATCTTTCAGAATTGAGGGCTATGGTTCTCCAGACTTTAAGGGCCCTTTGAGTACTCAGTATGATGCATGAAAAACATCTTCATTAAAGCAGAACACCAAGGATATGAGACATTTTGTTAGGATATGTATCGATTCACCAGGATATTCAATTAACAAATCATACAGGGTCAAATGCAAAATGAAAATCGCCCTCTTTCTTTTAGTTGCTTTTTATCCTTTACTTTAAAAATGCCAAATAAGACAAAAATTATCAAAACAGACCATTATCATACCCTTTTCTATGCAGAAAAATTTACCCATCCCTCTGTTTTTCTGTCCCAAGCCATCTGTCTATCTATTTGCAAACTTTTTTGGCCACTCTCTAATCTCAATTTCCATAAATGTTTGCTTCCCCAGGTAACTCCAGTGAATTAGACACAATTTTTCTTTGTGAAAACCATATTCTTTCCTTCCAATTGGCTGTTTTTATTTAAATGCTTTTAAATTTATCCTCAGTGGGAATCCTACCAGCTGGCTATGAGGCACAGCTATCTTTCCTTCATTGTTTTTGATAATAAAGGTGCTTTGTGAAAATGGCAAACCTTTCTCTCCTGCCTCTCAGTTTGCTCCATCAACAGCCGTGCCCACACTTTTGTTGGGCCTTTTCAGAGGCTCTGGACTCAGAGCACTGACCTGCTACTGTCTAACAGTGTTTCCAGTTCTCTGCTGGACAATGTGAACTGTCACCCGTCCATTGTACCCAATATAGGTAGCAATAAAGAATCAAAATAAATTAACCTCAGCCATTTTGTGCTGGAGTACATTGTCCAGAAGTTGTTCCTAATTCCTTCTTTTCATAAAATTTAAAGACAGCATGACACCAGGCAGATCAAACCACTTCACCTTTGTCCCCACAGCTAAAAATGTAAATCCCAAATATAGGTTTAAAATTGAAAAATATGAAAAGAACTTTCTTTCAATTGGGTTGGTTGAAACTTTCAAGATGCTATAAGTTATGCAAGTTTTAGACTTTAAACATAAGAATACAGGGGCCGGCTCGATAGCCCGGTGGATAGGGCGCCGGCATACCACATGGGAGGCCCCGGGTTCGATTCCCGGGGACCTCTCCTAGCGGGCAGACCGCCTTGAGAATGGCAAGCCGCCATGGGCGGGCCGGAGCCACCATGGACAGGGCAAGAAGCTGCCACGGACAGGGCAAAAGCCGCCACGGACAGGGCAAAAGCCGCCACGGGCAGGGCAGGTCGCCCGCGGATGGAGCGCAGCCAGCCACCCGCGAACTGAAAGCCGGCCATGAACGGACGCAGAGACCGCCCACAAGTGGGGAAAGCCACGCCTGCGCAGTGACCACTCTCGGCGCATCGCCACAGCGGGGAGAAGGGGAGATATGTAATAAAATAAATAAATCTTTAAAAAAAAATAAAATAAAATAAAAAATAAACATAAGAATACAGACTGAACTACACACAATAACAATTTTTATTATAGAAACTTATGCCTAATCTTTTAAAATGCAATGTATGAAAAGCAGTATTTGCCAAATAAATTAGATATAGTTTTACAATACAAAAGGCTTTCATTATATGAAAATCTCTACTTCAACTGTTTTAGAAAACCAGTCTTCCAGGACATTAAGATTTTCCTCTCCGTAGATTATTGACCACTCTACCTTCTTTGACCAAGAGGATAAAAGATAAAGAATTTCAATCTACCTTATTGTGAAACATTGCTAATTGAAGGCATTAAAAATGATCCCAGGTACCAAAATTTACACAAACCTTTTGGCCACAAGCAGATAACTAGTCTTGTCCTCACCTCTACTCCCCTCCCCCTCCTGCTCCCCCTTCTCCTCCCCTTTCCTTTTTTATTTTTTTGAGACAACATTTAAATTTTCAGGAATATCATATAAAATTCTAGATTCCTCTCGTAAAAATTCAGATTGTCTGGCAACTCACATAGCCACTTGGCAACAAGCCGTTGGAATTGAAGAGCTGTGTTCTTTTTCATATGTAGCATCAACACCTCAGTTCAATAGAGGCCCTGTCATACACTTTGTATGTCAACTAGGTAATTTAAATTACCTGCCCCAATATCTATAGGCATTCATTTGTTTTTTTTTTTTAATTAGAGAAGTTGTAGGCCTACTGAAAAATCATGTAGAAAATACAGAGTTCCATATAGTCCCACTCAATTAGCAATTTGCATTAGTGTGGTACTTTTGTTAAAATTGATGAAATGATATTATCATCATCATGCTATTAAATATAATCCATAGTTTACAAAAGGTTCTCTGTGTTGTACAGTCCTATGTATTTTTAAAGTTTTTATTCTAATAATATATATACAACCTAAAATGTCCCCTTTTAGCCATATATATATATAATTTAGTGCTCTTAATTACATACGCAACATTGTGCTACCATCACCAACATCCATTATTCCAGGGGTTCTTAACCTCTTTTGTTCCACGGACCCCTTTGTCAGTCAAGTGAAAACCATGGACCCTTTCTCAGAATGCAGCGGCAGATAGTTTTATGACACTCAGCTAGTGTTGGGTCTAATAACTACCATAATTTTGAAGTATGGATGAGTGTAAGCAATTTTTTGAGATTTGCAACAACTGTAATGTGTTATTTAACTTTCTAAGGAACCACTAAACTCTTATCCACAGTGGATGCAAAATTTTACATTCCCACCAAAAATGAATGAGAGATCTCAGTTCTGAATTACTGATTCAATCTCTTTACTGCTTATTGATCTATCAAAATCTACTTCTTCTTGAGTCAATGTAGGTAGTTTGTGTGTTTCTAAGAATTTGTCCTTTTATCTAGGTTATGTAAAATGTTGGCATACAATTCATAGTATCCTCAAATAGTCCTTTTTATTTCTGTGGGATTGGTAGTAATGTCCCATTTTCATTTCTGATTTCAGTTATTTGCACCATCTCTCTTTTTTCCTTTGTCATTCTAGCTAAAGGTTTGTTGATTTCAAATGATCTTTTCAAAGAACCAACATTTGGTTTCATTGATTTTCTTCATTTAAAAAAAAGCTTTATTTTTAGTGAGCTTTTAGAATTACAGAAAAAATTACACAGAAAGTATAGGGAATTCCTAAATAACTCCCACCCACACATACACATATTTTCCCCTGTTGTTAACTTCTTAAATTAGTGTAGAACATTTGTTGCAATTGATGAACCAATATTGAAGCATTGCTACTAATCAATGTCTATAGTTTACATTATGGTTTACCCTTTGTTCTATACAGTTTTATAGGCTTTGATAAATGCATAATGTCATGTGTCCACCATTGCAGTAACATACAGGACAATTTCACTGCCCTAAAAATTCCGTGTTCCACCTATTCGTTCTTCCCCTCCTTTGTAAACCCCTGGCAACCACTGCCTTTATATCAATGTTACAAGTTCTTCCATTAACACTAGCTGAAGACTGACTATAATAACAATAAATCTACTTTGATCTGTGGTTATACTCCCCCCTTAGGTTTCCTTGAGCTTGAGAGATTTGGGATGATGTCCATTCTGACTGCTTCAGACTGGGAAAGGACAAAGATATTATGGGGCAGATGGAAGGAATTGTTTTGCTTGCAGTTGTAGGAGATTCCATGTTTTGAGGATGGAACTTGTCCATCATCATCATTTTGTTGGTTGTCCAGGGCAAGCCTGAAGAACTGGAGAGTAGGAGTTGGTTGTGACTCTGCTGGGATTCAGGGCTCAACTGGCATATGAACAATCCAAAGATTTAAGACTCTGAGAAATTTACTCAACAGGTACATTGAAAATTATAGCTTCAAATAAAAGGAGTAGAAGAATCATGAGTAAAGGAATTATAAATGAGTATAACTATGTTACATTGGGGAAATAGATTGTCATATATTCCCAAACAGGGCCCACTGAGGTGGTGTTGATTTCATGAGGCTGTGTGGCTTGCCTCTGGTGTCCAGCTGTCCCTAGAGTCCTCAGGAGAACTCTTGTTTGAGGCTTTGTTTAGTGTCACAATTTGTGAACTCTGCCTGAGACCCGCATAAGTATAACCTCTGGAATGAACTCCTAACTCATAATGAAATCTCTTAACTATAAAAAATTACACTTAAATTTTTCTCCATTTTTTAAATTGTCTATTTCTTTTAGCTCCACTATACTTTTTTTTATTTCCTCCCCTCTGCTTGCTTTGGGTTTGTGGGTGCTCTTCCTTGCCTAGATTCCCCATTTGTGAGGTTAGGTTTCTAATTTGAGATCTTTCTTCTTTTCTAATATAAGCATTTAGAGCTACAAATTTCCCTCTCAGCACTGCCTTTGATGCATTCCGTAAGTTTTTGGTATGTTGCATTTTTTTTTTCATTCACCTCAAGATATTTCCTAATTCCCCTTGTGAATTCTTTTTCATCTATTGGTTAAGACTACATTGTTAAATGTTCACATAATTATGAATTTTTCAGTTCTCCCTTTGGTATTGATGCCCAGTTGCATTACATTATGCACAGAGAAGATACACGGTATGATTTCCACATTGTTTTCATTTATTGGGACTTTTTTTAACCTAACATATGCTCTATCCTGGAGAAGGATCCATTTGCATTAGAGAAGTATTTGTATTCTGCTGCTGTTGGGTGAATTATTTTATATATATGTCTCAGGTCTAGTTGTTTCATAGTATCACTCAATTCTGCTATTCTTCTATTGATCTTCTGTATAGATGTTATATCCATTAATAAAAGTGGGTGTATTAAAGTCTTCTGCTATTAAGATAGAACTGTCTATTTCTCCCTTCAAATCTACCAATACTTGCTTCATATGCTTTGGGACTTCACCATAGTTGCATATATATTCATAATTGTTATGTCTTTTTGTTGAATTGACTCCTTTGTCAGTATATGGTGGCCTCCTTTGTTCCTCACAATAGTTTTTCACTTAAAGTCTATTTTGCCTTACATTAGTACACCTACCCCAACTCTCTTTTGGTTACTATTTGTATATTATTTTCCATCATTTCAATTTCAAACTACTTGTGTTTTTTTTTAAATTTAAGGTGAGTCTTTGTAAACAGCATACAGTTGGCGCATGCTATTTAATTCATTCTACCAATCTCTGCTTTGTGACTGGAGCAACTTCTGATAATGCAGGACTTTCTTTTGCCATTTTGATATGTGGTCTTTATAAGTCTTTTTTGTCCCTCAATTCTTCCTGTAATGCCTTTTTTCATATTTATTTGATTTTTATACTGAACCATTTTGAGTCCCTTCTCATTTCTTTCTGTGTATATTTTTCAGATACTTTCTTTATTGTTGCCACGGAGATTAAGGCTAACATCCTAAATTTATAACAATCACATTTGATTTGATACAAATAACTTCAAAAGTATACACATAAACTATTCCTATACCCCTCTGCCCTCCCACTTTTTTGTTCTACTTGTTATAAATTATATCTTTATATTTTGTATGTCCAAAACTATAGATACATCATTACTTTGTATGTATTTTCATTTTAGAACCTGTAAGGAAATTTAAAAAGCAGAATTACATATGAAAAATACAATACAACAGTACTGGCATTTATAATTACCCATATGGTTACCTTTACCAGAGGTCTTCATTTCTTTATGCCACTTCAATCCACTGTCCATTCTTTTCAGTCTAAAGAACTCCCTTTAACATTGCTTGCAGGGCAGCTGTACTGATGACAGACTCCCTCAGCTTTTGTTTATCTGAGAATGTCTTCATCTCTCCCTCATTTTTAAAAGAAAGTCTCATCAGATATAAAATTCTTGCTTGGCACTTGTTTTCTTTCAGTACTTTAAATATGTCATCCTGCTGCCTTCTTGCTCAAAGGTTTCTAATGAGAAATTAGCACTTAATCTTATTAGTACTCCATTATACAAAATATATTGCTTTCCTCTTTCAACTTTCACAACTTTTTTCTTGTCCCTGGCATTTGACAGTTTACTTACTATATGTCTGGCTGTTGTCTTTGACTTAATCCTTTTTGGGATTTGTTGCACTTCTTGAATGTACATATTCATGACTTTCATTAAATTTTGGAAGTTTTCTGCCGTTATTTCTTTGAATTCTTTTTCTGCTCCTTAGCCTCTTTTCCTTTTGAGGCCTCATAATGCATATATCAGTATGCTTCATGGTGTCCCACAGGTCTTTTGGGCTCTGTTCAATTTTTTCCATTCTTTTTTCTTTCTTCTCATCAGCCTCAACCATTTCAATTGTATTGTCTTCAACTTAACTGCTTCTCTATCAGCTCCAATCTGCTGTTGAAATCTCCAAGAAATTTTTATATCAGTAATAGTAGTTTCAATACCATTGTTTCTGGTTGGCTCCTTTTTAAACTTTTAATCTTTTTTATTGAGATTCTCATATTGTTTATTCATTGTGTTTTACTTTATTTCCATGAGCATATTAAGGATCTTTTTATTTAATTATTTGTCTTTTTTAAATACTTTTTTTTTAAAGTCCAAAGTCTGGTTTTCTTCCTTAGTGGTTTCTAGATTTTTATCTTATTCCTTTGAATGGACCATAATCTCCTGTTTCTTTATCTTATAATCTTTTGCTGCACACCATACATTTTAATATTTTAAAGTATTGGTTCTGGGATTTAGTCCCTAAGCTGTCTATACCTTAAGTTTATATCTAGTTAGTGCTATGACAGAGATTTCCTTAAATGTCAGGAGCTAACAAAAACAACCAAACAAATATAAAAACACCTTTCACAGTCTTTGCAAATTGGCTCTGTGTTGGCTGGTGCTCTCCTTCAGTGTTTTATCCTCCTATTAAGAGGATCAGCCTGAAGCAAATGTGAAGTGCAGGTGGCCTCTTCGCCTTATCTGAGACTGCATCTTGTCTTGTGCTCATGGCCTTAGGTATTTCTCTGTTTACAGAGGAAATAGACTTTCCCTCCCTGGTGCTCTATTGTATGACTTAAAGCAAGTAATCCTTTTGCCCAAGGTCTTTCTTACTTATTTCTTTCTTATACTGCTTTAGATGTCTGCAAGATGCTTCTGTCTTCAGGGTAAGTTCTTGTAGAGAGAGCCAGAGATGAGTTTCCAAGTTCAGTATTTCAGGCTGCCAACCAATAGATTGACACTGACATACAGGCACCACAGGCACTGGGAGTTAGAACTTAGACATATTTTTTTAGCAGGGACACAATTCAACCCACTACTTACAGATTTTTCATAAATCCATGCCTATTTTGCTTTAAGTACTTAAGCTCCAGTCATTTTCCAATTTAATAAAGCCAGGCTATAAATGTGACATTTTTCTTTGGTTTCAAAACTGGGATCTCTGCCAAATTGTAATTGGTTACAGCTAATGAGCTAGCTCTAAGCCATAAGATAGTAAAACAACTGAAGTAAATTATGTGCTACAGTTTAGACCACAAGAATATTTTTAATGCAAGGTGGTTACCACCTTCATCCCCCTTGACCATGGTTTAAAGCAGGAATTCTCAATGTAAGGATCATGGTCTCAGTAATGGTATGCTGGAGCTAGCTAATATACTTTTAACATTGCAAGAACAAACTGTGAAAAATTGAGGAATTTTTAATATCAACAATATTCCAGTGCAAACATGGAAACTGAATGTGTTTGTGTTCTGTGAGTCTATGAATACAATGATTATTGGCAAGTAAAATCACAACTATTAATATGTGAAAACTAGATTCAGTAATTTCTATTCCCTTGGTGTGTTATCTGCTATGAGACTATGTGAAATAGTAACATAAAAGTAAAAAACTTCTGTCATCATTTTCTAACAAAGCAGGGTGACCTTTCTAGTAAACCAATCACCACTTTACCAGAATGAGCGCATATTAACATTTTCCAGCTTGAAATTGATTAATTTTGTTAATCATTTTAAGAAGATATGGCCAAAACGGCAAAGGCATCATTCAAAATTTTACTTCTTGTAGGAAAAGACATAGAATTTCCTACATTACTGAGAAGTTTGTTAAACTAGTACGAAGTTAATAAGTAGCACATTCAGAGGGAAAGCAAGGTCTCAGTAAAATTTCTTTATCAGATGTCATTTCAAATCATCTACATATAACATGGAAGAGCAAACACTACTACATGTTCATTGCAGGAAAATGTGCCCTGGGATCAGAACTGATAGTGTAAGCCACATGTATGGGAAGGAGGAGCATTGTTTGACAAATAAAGATATCATACTCGAATACCAGTCTGCATACTGCCTTATTCATTGAAACTGTTGGTAGTCACCAACATGCCTCATCTCGAGAAATTATTAAAATAATTATTAAAATAATTAAGAAAATTATTCAAATTGAAAATATGGTCTAATTAATTCAACAGACATATTCTATCATACATCAATGATAAAAGTATGCAAAATATCCTGCCTCATTCTGATGGTGTGAGTGTGGTGGAGGGAAACACACAATAAACCAAACATACAAGTGAATTAGATAGCTGATATTTGACAGTTTTTGT
>PVKH010001555.1:0-30063 GCA_004027955.1 Chaetophractus vellerosus
CACTTTTCCGGCCGTCTTGGGCTTTAAGGTTTTGGGGCTTATACCGCAAAATAAACAAGTTTTCTTTTGCAATAGAGTTTCTAGCATTCTGGATTTGGCTGATTATATCCTCAAGGTGTCATTTAACTTTAACATGTTTTACTAAAAGGGCTCTTTCAGTAAGTATAAAATAAGAAAATTCTAACTGTTTATAAAAGTTTGTGTTAGAATTAATTAGCATTTTGTTTTCTTGGTGATATATATACACACATATATCTTACAATGACTCTCTTAGATCTGATAAAATAAAGTCAGTCAATTTCTCTGTGTCTCAGTTTCCTCTTCTGTACAGGTTGGGGATTAGACAAGGAAATCTGAGGATCTTTATAATTTTAAAAGTCTATGAATTTTTGTATGTGAAAAGATCCTGTAAACACCAAGTTAGTGAAAGCAGATATAATTAATTTCTGTGCCCATCTTGAAGCTAAGATAGCATTCCTTTGCATGTCTCCAAACAAATCCAGTGTCACATTTAGAGAGTAACAGAGATTTTACTAAAGATTTTGTGGGTAGATGAAGAGTATAGCATCATACACCACATAGCAAGCCTTAACAGAAATAGAAGCTGTTCCACACTTCTCCATGTTCTTTTTCCACCTTTGGCTACATTTTTTCTTGAAACTCATGGTTGTAGGTTCTCCAGTTTTATTTTAGCCTTTTCTGCTTCGTTATTCGTTATCTCTATATCTTTATGTTTTCTTAAGCAGATAAATTTGCCTCTCTTTGGGGATCTTTCATTCTTATACCCACCACACTGATCAACAAACAATCCACTTCCCTTAGTAGACAAGCAGTGGCAGAAAGTAGGAGGTTTTCTTCATAATAACATAATATTTTGCACTTACATTCATATTGAAATATATAGGTATATGAATGCATATTAATCCCCTTATGAATCATCTCCTGCATTGTGTGCCAGGAATTAGGCTGGGAATAACGACTAACAATACCTACTTCCTTTTTTCATGAATTTATGATCACATTGTTTTTATGAATTAGTAAGAAGTCAAGATTATGTACCAAATGAAAACCAGTGTGGTGTGATTAAAAAAAAAAATGGTAACAACTATTCATGATTCAATCTACTTTTGCAGCCCTTGGATCTCCATGGAACATTTGCATATTTCCTTACTGTTTCTGGGTGACAGGAAACTGTAGTGAAGCCAGGAAGCTCCTGCCAGGATTCCATCAGGAGTTACACTCTGGCTCTGTGTCCCAGTCTGAGCTCAGAGCCAGAATGAGAAAGCTTTGCCACAGGAAATGAGATAATGCATCCACAAACTCATTTATCTTCTCAGGAAAATACGATACCCTAAGATGTATATTTATGTCTTAGACATTTTAACAGACACACAGCAGTAACACTTAGTTTTTCTTCTACTTTATTGTTATTGAGTCACAATCTTAATTAAGATTGCTTAGCATAATTTCATGTGAAAAAAAGATTTTTTCCCCCAGAATTTAGGAAAAAATTCCAAAATAACACATTTTTCTATAAAAAAGAAAGCAAGGTGGTATAGGAGAATGAAGGCGAGGATGCAAAGAGAAGACATGAATTTTGGTATTGATTTTGCTATTTAAAATTCACATGACCTCAAGCAAGTCCTTAGTATCAGTCTATTAATCTATTACATAGAAAAAATTAATCTCTCTAATTCATAAAAAATTTTGAGAGGATTAAATTAGATAACATGTATGAAAATACTTTGAAGATTATAAAATAAATGCAAACATATATTTTTTGGTTTATCTGTCTACCGGGAGCAAACACCTACTAATTTGAACCTTAATGTCCCCCTTTTTAGGTTAATATACAAAAAAACTAATGCAAAACACTTAAAATGTAAAATGGTAGTGACATCACTGGCTGAACTGAGTCAGAACTTAAAGTTTCAATTCAAATTGGTAATCTTGTGTGTATATGGGAGAATTTCCATTCAGATGGAAACATTTCATTAGCCTACCAGCAGCCTTAGACATGGTTTCCTGTTTACCTTAAAATGGAAGTTGTGGTTTGTTCTTAATGATGGGAGGAAGATTCAGTTATTGTTGGAATGATCTCATTTAAACATAGAGCAGGATATGAGAAGAACAATTCACTTGTGGTTCTGATGTCATATATTTTAGACACAGCTGGATGAATCTATGAATGGAATTATTAACAGTTTCTTTCATTAATTTATTTATTCCTTTCATGAGTATTTATTGAATCCCTAAAAGGTCCTGGATTACTAATGACAAAAGGACTTGATAATCTGGTTTAGAAAATAAGCAAGAAAATCAGCAATATCAGCATAATATGGTAATTCCATTTTAGGAATTTGTGTGATGTTTGATAATAGATGTTTTTCAGCTACTGCCTTTGGAGATGTCTTGAATTGTATACATAAGAATTACAGGATTCACGAAAGTGTATGACGGCAGGTCTACATTTTAGATTAGATTAATGTACTCATCTTTTTCCTCCAGAAAATATTTATTGAGATCTCCTAAGTATCTGACTCTTCCTTCTAGAAGTCTTTTACACCTTCTCTCTGTTGTCTAACATTAACAGAATTTCTGCTCATGCAGACAGTATAATCTCCAGAAATACAGGACACAGATTATTTAGAAATGATGGCTGAAGCACTACACAGACAATATTTTGTAGAACGAATTGGAAGGAAGCTCAAGACATTCGTTGAAATCAGCTGATTTGATTCAACATTTAAAAACTATAATTTGAACAGGCACAAGGGAAAGATGATTGTTAAAGAACTAGACCCCAGAAGAAGCCATATCAGTGTCAGCAGCATGGGTTAAGAGGGACACAGAGGTTCCAGAAAAGGCCAGGGACTTTGCTTTGGTTACACTTGGTCAGAGTTATCACCAGTTTTCTAGTGCAGAAGAATTTGAGATTAATATCAGAGTTTACTGTATATACCACATAGGTCATTGTTTACTAGGCACTATTGTCACAGGTATGTTTGGACATCATAACCCTTTTATAAAAATATCAACGTAATCTCAATTTCTTAGCCCTTATTCTGCTTGATGGTAGGAAACTTAATCTAGCCAACCCCAGATAAACTCAGGCATCTTCCAGTGTTTTACTAAATTGAGTCAGGAATTCCTCCTCCCTGCCCTTCTCCTCAGAGAAGCAACTAAGGCCCAAGGGACTTCCTTCATTTCCTGGCTTGGGGAGAACTCTCCCATTCATGCTGGTATCTGTCTAGATGCTAGTGTTTGCATGGATCTCAGTTCTGATATTCTGGCTGCGTGGCCACTCCAGAGCTACAGATCACTTCTCACCTAAGCTCCAGACTCTTTTGCTCTGCCACTTTCAGATGGGAATGTAGAAGGCTCCCTGGTCTGTGAGCCCGCTGGCTGCCGCGTGGCTCCCCTGCAGCCATTTTTATCCTACTGCACCAGGGAGGCAGAGGGCGCTCCCGCAAGGCTGCTGCCTCCGGAGTTCCAGACAGGCAGACTGCACTGCCCTCTCTACTGTAGGACCCCTCAAAATGGGTTCTTCACCTGAGGAGAGATGAGGCATTCTAAGGAAGAGCACATTGTCTTCCTCCACCTTTGTATATAAACATATAAACTGAAGAGAGTTCTCATTAAATGTGGTTATAGTCATTGTAGGGAAATTCTACTGTTATCTTGATTAAGTATTTGGCTTAATAATGACTCCAGGTATTGTCACAGATAAATATCTCTACTACATTTCTTTAACAGACACAGTTTTAATGCCCAGGGAGGGGAAAACTAATAAGCACTATCCTTGAAGAAGTTTCTTAAGTTTATTTCTGACTGGAGTGGTACATGCTGCTTATGTAAAGAGGGTAAAGAGTCATAGAAGAGGGATTATGTTAACATTTTAATTGAGGCTCATAGAAAACTGATGGTTGGTTCAGTTTATTTTACTACTGATGCTCCATTGGATATGGAGATGATAGAAATTTTTAGCTGAGAGACCTAAAATGTCCCCTTTATGGGAAACTCCTTAAGTCGTAGGCCTGTGTATTAGAGCATCATATTAGTCCTTACTTGTAGGAGAGGGCATACTTGAAATTTCATTGAATGAACATAGTTTCAGACTACTATAATATCTTATTACTTATGGAAGTTGTCAGGTAATATTGCTTTTTTTCCAAGTGTATTCCTTGGGGCATCGTCCCTTGAAAAACCAAAGGACTAAACAAAAACAAAACAGCAACAAAAGAAGAGTCTCTTGGCAAGTAAGTTTGGGAAATAGCTAAATATTGTCTGCATGCTATTTTGCAAAACATGGTACCAAAATTCCTCCTCTTTAATTTTTCTGTATTTCCTCTACTGATATGCTCCTTTCTTCATTTTCTCATTTATTAATTTATTAATATTTAATATGCTAACTTTTCTCCCTTCCTATAAGCTATATAGCTGGCCATTGTGATAGCCATGGTTTATGAAATGTCAGGTTACGTGAGGAATGGGGTTAGGAACAATAGGAGAAAACAAAGTGGGTTTGGTTTATCTTTAGGTGCTTTATGTATATTGTTTCTCTTTTTTTTTATTACATATCCCTCCCCTTTTCTGCTTGCTCTTGCTGTGTGTTCATTTTTTGTGTTCTTCTATGTCTGTTTTGTCTCCCCCCGCTGCGGTGGCGTACCGAGTTAGCTCAAAGCGCAGGCGGCTTGCCCCACTTGTGGGCGGGTCTGTTTCCGTTCCCAGGTGGCTTTTTTGCTCCGTTCCTGGGTGGCTTTGCTCCATTTGCAGGCGGCTTTGCTCCTTTCGCAGGCGGCTCGCCCTGCTCATGGCAGCTTTTGCCCTGCCCGTGGCGGCTTTTTGCCCTGCCCACGGCAGCTCTGTCCCATCCACGGTGGCTTTGACTTCTCAGGTGGTCTGCCCGCTTGGAGAGGTCTGCGGAAACCGAACCCGGGGCCTCCCATGTGGTGTACCGGCACCCTATCCACTGGGCTATACAGCCAGCCCCTATATTGTTTCTTGACATTTTAAATACTGGTTTTTATATAAGGCAGTTCTCAAAATTGAAAAAAATACACAATGGAAAGCCATTCAAAGTCACAGGAAGTGTTTCTAATATATTATACAAATGCCAACAATTAAGCAGTTTGAGGAGTGTTCTCACTCACATTCCTATTTAAAACTTATTTAAAAATTAGCATTCATGACTTTCTTCATGTATATTTACACAATATGCACTATGATTGTGCTTGAAAAAGCTTGAAATTGCTTTTACCAAGCCATCTGTAAATATGTTATTTTTTATTTGGAGGTGCTAAATTAAAGGAAGGAAGCTGCCATAAATAACTAAAAAATATATGGAACTGTAAACATGACTCATCACTTAGATTTTAATATATTTATTTATTCTATTTATATACCATCCTATTTCCAAAATAATCTTAAGGGACTTATTATTTCATATAAAGAAATGTCTTATTAAGACCATAATGAGCACAGTGAACACAGCTGTAATTACTATTCCAGCCCTGAAAGCCACTGTGATGAAGTCATGGAATTATGATCTTTTCTAAGCTTATAATTGTGTGTGAACATATGTACAAGTTTATATTACTGCAGTGGGATCTTCAGAAAGAATCACATTTTGGAAACTTTTAAGACAAAATAGTCCTTTCTGATCTGTTAATAAAATAAACAATCTTGATTCAAAAAGCATAAATCATATGTTAGGGACAAAAAAGTCAAGTTCTTTGTGTGGAGATCACAGCTTAGTGTTTTCTTAGAAAATGGAAAAAAAAAAACAGTTTCGCAGTTGTTTTTATTGTTTAAATGTAAATAATTCACATTCCAAAAAAGTTTCTTCAGGCTAAATCAGAATCATTTTAGGGTATTTTTTTAATTCTTTGAGTTTATGCTCGTCCCAATGCTTGTCTCTTAGAGTAGGTAGAACTTCTTCTCTAGAATAATTGGGATATCAGTAACTGGACTATCCTGGGGCACAAGGAGGAAAGAAAACACCTCAAGGCTATTAGACATATAACACCCACTTCATAAACACCATGGATGGTGAGAAAAGACCTGGCCATCCCATGTCAGAACTTGGGGATTGTGCAAAGTCATTTCCTTACAACAACTTCTTTATACAGCTTATGTTTAACTGTGGGAGGTGGCAAGACAGAAATGAAAACATTGAACTGGTCTACCTGCTCAGCTAACCAAACTTATAAGAACGGAATCACTTGATTCTTCTATTCTATTCACCTTGTCTGAGAGACCACAGCAAACTTGGTCTTTTCTTCTACCTTTTTCTTTCTTCTTTTTTTTTTTAGTTTCTGAAACTTGGCATGAATTATGAATTTGGCAACAGAGTTGAAAATCTCTTTTGGTGTTAGACTTATTAAGGAAAAAATATGCCCAAGGACCTATAATTTTGAACTTTCAAGGTAAAATCTTAAATGCAGAAAACAGTGCATTTTCAGGGAAACATGAAAGCACATATGTCATCATTTAACTTAAATCACTGATGAGTTGTAAAGCAAAAATTTCGTTTATTAAAATAACTTGCATTGTACATGCTTATTATAGAAAACTTGAAGACCGTTGAAAAATATAAATAAGTAAAACAAAATCACCCATGATTGAAAGACATGCCCTGTTAGCCTATTAGTATTTTCCCTAATATATGGAATGATAGGCACTAAGTACAAAATATAATTTTCATACATTGGACCATTTTGTCTATGGCTATGATAATTTCTTAACAGTTAATATCAGAGAGAGTCAGCACAATTTAACAGATCTCTTAGTTTCTATTATAATGAAAAATAAATGGCATTGAGAAATACATTGGTTCTGGTAAAATCAGCATCATTTAAAAGCTTCCACCAACAATCATTGAATGACCTTGGAAGCTGATCCCCCCACCAGTTAAGCTTTCAGATGAGACTTCAGCCTTGGCCAACAGCTTGATTGCAACCTCTTGGAAGACCCTGAGTCAGAGGCATCTAACCAAGTCATACCCAAATTCCTGACCCATGGAAATTGTGACATTTGTTTGTTGTGTTAAGCTACTAAGTTTTGAGGTCATTTGTCATACAACAATAAATAACTAAGGCATATTATAAAATAATCAAATGAATTTTGGTCATGACACAATCTCTGCCACTCTTTTATGGTGTAATGTTGGTCAAGTCACTTGACCTCTCTGGTTCTTAGTTTCATTATAGGTAACATCGGGCCAGATCAGTATTTCCCAAACTTCAGACATTCACTAAAGACCTTCTGATATATGCCATATCTACTTACTACCTTTATTGTTATTCATTGAATTAATTAAATTATCTCATGATGCAGAATGACCTTAAGCCAATTAGGTAATTCAGCAAACACCTCTTTGGTAAACATTGGTAGCCTCCAGTGGGTTACAGACTGGAAAAGGGTGTTGTCCTCTTTTTGACAACTTTGCTACTAGATGATATATACCAATGAATGAAAGTTTGACAGAATTCTGTAAAATGTAAAAACATTTACTGTATTTCAACAAATTACAATGCCAATTATTGTAAGATGCACAATAAATTTTGTACCACAGAGAATAAAAGAAATGCTGCTAATTATAATTACAAAATGCCATTTATTTTAGGATATATTCAATTCCAGACATGTTACAATGTAAGAGAAATGCATACTTTAAGATTTAAGAAATAAGGCATCTAAGTACCAAAAGAGGTCATCCATTCTATTCAGCAACTTGGAAGTCCCACACCACAGTGTTCTGATGCTAGAATCAGCCAGCTTTGTAATAGTACCAGGCTACAAGGACCTCTGTGTAATAGAAGGATGCCGGCGCAATGAGGCTCTGTATCTTAAGGGCAGCACTGAGGCTTCGGGCGAGGAGGTGGCCTGTTCAGTGTTCCTAACCAATCACCTATCTTGAATAACACTCATTTAAGCCAATCAGGATTATTTCTAATGTACCTTGCCTTAACTAAGCCTTTGGTAACAGTTTGATTAGGCACATGATAAGTTTTAAGTATAACTTTCTGAAGTTGTTTGGCCCTAATTAGGCCTCTAATGGTAATCAACATCTCCTGGAGTGTGGATAAGAAATATATTGTTCAACATCCACATCCCATTGTTCATACTAAAGTATTTTAAAGTAAATTATTACATACACAGTATAAAATACGTTTCTTTTGCCAAAATTAATTTATCTAGGTAGGAACCTGTGCAATTATTATTGTAAATGGAAAATGAACAATTGCTATTGTTTTGGTCAGCCACAGATGTGCCTTTTGAAATACACCAAAATTGGTTGGTCTTTATAAAGGGTATTTATTTGGGGTAGAAGCTTACAGTTACCAGGCCACAAAGCTTAAATTTCTTCCCATACCAAAGTCCACGTGTTGGAGCAAGATGGCTGCCGACGTCTACAGGGTTCAGGCTTCTGGATTCCTTTGTTCCTGGGGCTACCTTCTCTCCGGGCTTAGCTTCTGTTTCCTTCACGAGTTCAGCTGTAGACCATGAGGCTCTCTATGCTTTGCGTCTCTCCACAAGGCCAGCTGTAGACTATCGGGCGAATGGCTCACTCCAGCATCAGAACTGCTTTTCAAATCTCCTTCTCCAAATCTCTGCAACTCAGATCTGCTGCCTAGCCTTTATACTTGAGACCACACCCACTGAGGGGCGGGGCCCAGTTAATGCCCTTATCACAACTCAATCATGCCCAGATGAACAGATTAGCTTACAAGAACAATCCAATCTATATTTTTGAAATTCATAATTAAATAAAACTCTGAAACCATTACAGCTATAAATAGAAGTCACCTATAAAAACAAGCATAATGCATCAAAACAATGTTAGGTACCATTGCTTCGTTAGGGCTCTTTCTGTTATAAAAGATTAGCAACTGATCTTCTTTTCCTTGGCTTAGTCAGAAGGGAAAACTGAAAAGAGAGTCATTTCCTCAGAATATATATATTCAAAGTTATTTAACACCCTACAGATTCTAGGTCCTATACCTTGCAATAAACTGGTTTAGATAATTTGAAAGTCCCTGTCAGTTCTAATATTCTTTGAAATGCCACTTTTTTTGTTCTTTTTCTTTTCTTTTTTTTTTTTTTTTTTTTGGTAAAACTCTAGGTGGAAATGTATGTCATCTTGGAAAACAGTACATAGGTCATAAGCATCTGGGGCAGATTGGTTGCTGTGAATACATGAACCAGTGAAGTATTTATTTTTTTAATGAGCTCATTCATAAATAAGAATGTTATAGCTAATTACACTATTTTCCCCATGTTACTTATATTATGCATTTATAATATTTATATTAAAGACTTTTAGATTGCATTAAAATCTATGCTCAAGTTTCTTGTTTTAAGAAAAAAAAAGTGATTTATTCATCTGAAAACTTTCAGGATCCAATAAACATTTTTTTTCCTTGCTAGTTTATCAACAAGTGATGATATGGTGGTTTCTGGTACAATTTGATTTTTGGCACCACCTCATCTTTTGTTTGTGAATATAAGATTCCCATTTTGTCATTGAATAAGTACTTCCAAGTGGCCCTTAGAAAAGTAATCACAATGTTGGATAAACTAAAAGAGTCTGTACTAACAGCCAATAGTTTGGTTCACTACCTTCTTGGCAGCATGGTTTGACAGGGTACAATGAGTTTGCCAAACTTCACAATTAGAAGACACAGACCTCTACAAGACTGCTCTTACTTCAGACACCAGCCACAAATTTGGTCCCCATGACCACTTTCACTTCTGACCAGGTAGCTGGCCACAAATTCAGGAGTTCTGACAAACTTCCTCAGGTTTGATGACCTGCTAGAACAGCTGACATAACTCAGGAAAGCACATTACTTAATATTACAGTTTCAGTATATCCAAGGGATACAAATCAGAGCTAGCCAAAAGAAGAGATGCATAGGGCAAAGTCAGGGAAGGTCTGACCTTGTCCTCAGGGATGCGTTATCCTTCCAGTACATCAATGTGTGATGATATACTCAAAGAGTATTTCCAACCAAGAAAGCTTACCCAAGCTTCAATGTCCAGAGTTTTTACTTAGGCTTCGTTACACAGGCATGATTGATTGAATCATTGGCCACTTGGTTGAGCTCAATCTCTAGGCCCTCTCTCCTTGGGATATCACATGGCTCAAAGCCCCAATCCTGTAATCATATGGTTGGTCTTTATGGTGTGCCCAGACCCTCCCTAAGACTATCCCTGTGGCCAGCCCCACTCTGGGTCACCTCGTTAGCATAAACTATCAGGTGTGATCTGGGGGGTCCACCATGAAAAACAAAGATACTCTTGGCCCTTTGGGAATTCCAGGGCTTTAGGAGTTACCCACCACCAGGACAAAGACTAGACCTCTCTGTGAGTAGTTAATTCTTCCCTACACATTCTTTTTGCCTCACTGCAGAAGAGGACTATCCTCTATGTAACCCTTATAGGAAAATGAGAAAAAAATGTTTTATGACTTTGGGGGGGGGGAGGGTGAAATAGGGCAATAGGTTCTCGTGCCTGGAATCAGCTATCTGTGGACAACGCTCACCCATTTAGTTGTAATAGTTCATGGAAAGACATTCTCATTTTTTACATTTTCACCATTTGTTTCAAGGCTTATCCTCAATTACACATTATATCAACCTAAGATTTGAGAAAGAAATCTATTTGAATTATTTTTAAAACATCTCTAGAAGTCTAGCTGAATTTCTTTCATACAATTTTACCAAGAACAAAAGAGATCAAATATTGGTATTCCTATTATGGAAGTATATTAACAATTGGCAAAATGTATCTCTCACTGAAACTTTCCAATCTCCATTATTTTTATTTATTTATTTTTTTAGGTACCAGGACCAGGGATTCAACCCAGGACCTGGTACGTGGGAAGCCATATGAGCCACTGAGCTACATCAGCACCCCCGATTTGTTTTTTACCTTTACTTGCGCCGGGGACGAACCAGGACCTCCCATGTGGGAAGCAGGAGCTCAACTGCTTGAGCCACATCCAGTACCCCAGTCTTCCTGTTTTAACCCCCTCCTCTTCACACCATTGGTGAGGGAGGGATTCCTACTAGGGCTATGGGGATGGTTGAACACATGACACCTGACACTGAGTGGATGAGATGGACAACAATATTATTCACATATACTCACAGTCTGGGGGCAGAGGACTTGGCACACCATGCGGGTGCTACACTAAGGAAGAGTGAGCAGCCAGGAGCTGCGGGAGGCAGTCTTTGTGGAATGAAGAGGGTGGGTCCTTATTGGTGTTATGAGAGACTGTAATTGGTTTGTTTGAACAGTTCTGTGGGCTGCAGAGAACTGAAGCCTGCTGCTCAGAGATAAGCAGGAAAGCTACCTGGTCCCAGTGATAAGGACCTGGGGGCCAAGGTGGAAGGGGAACTAGACGTAAAGTCCTTTGAGGCCCTCCCAGTTTTTCCCAGATTTTAAGGCACACATAAAATAAGGAGTCTTAATTTTAGGCTTTATACCACACTTCTGTTTTATATAATATTTGTTTATTTTATGGCATCTTAAACCTTTCAAAGTTCAAATAATAATATTTTAATATTGAGATTAATTTGTGCTTAAAAAATTTTTTTTGTCTTTAATTTAAACTTTTTTCCCACAGAGTAGGTATTTTTAGCACCATATCAAATTGGGTTGTATTATACTTTATGATGATGTAAGGGATAAAATATAAGAGCACAAATGCAACCAAAAGTAAAATTAGTAATTAGTAGGTAGAACTTCCTTTAATGTTCTCCCGAGTCCCTAATAGCATGAGCTCCACTCCTGTTTGTTTATTGATTCTCTGCACTTTCAATCTTTCCTTTTCCACCCACCAACATTCGTATAGTCTATGTCTCATTCGCATGTGGGTTAATCTGATAGCCCAACCATCTCTAAGGTGGTAGTTATTGACAGCTATAGTTTTCCTCAAAGGCAGCAATGTGGTTTGACAATGGCATTTTTCCAATCCAGAGCAGTGACTGACAGTGAGAATTTTGGCACTGAAGCAAGAAAGTGACAAAGGGCTTTTTGTTTTAAGTTATAAGGTCTTTTGATACCCTTCAAACCACACCGCGCAGATGGCTAAATATGGCACAGATTTTCTCTAAGGCAGAGCATAATTTTACATTATAGTTATAGTTTTTGTTCACTTTGCTAACAAAGCTTTTTCCTTGCAAAAGAATGTGTTTCTCATTGAGATACAGGCATGCCAAGTCTGAAATTTAAAATCCAAAACATACTGTATTATCTGAGAGCAAATAAAGCTTTGGAAAAAATTATCTGATGGAAAATTACTAGATTGTTTTTTTTTTTTTCTCCTGGTGCCCAAATATATTTTTCTTTAAATATTTATCAGCTAATCATTTTGTAGCTTTAGCGAATTCAACATTTATTTGATAAAACTTATGAGTTATTTCAAATATAATGGCAGGGATGATAACCTTGGAAATTTATATTCCTGGTCCGGTGACTTTAATGCTGTCAAAAATGTTTGGTTTCTAAATCCATATGATTTATTTAGCTCGTTTTTTACACTGAGAAATGTAATGGGTAAATACAAAAACCATTGTGTAATGTTAACCCTGAACAACTTTGGCCACCACGGCAGCTATGTGGTTTTATGTGCAAAAGATTGGATCGCTGGGTGTGTATTGCATATATGCAATCACTTTTATTAGCGCTCAGTAGTTGTATTTTTCACTAAATCTTCTCTTAAATGGTTCCTACATTTTATTTCACTTGCCCTATGACCTATGTTTATTCTGAGGTATAACCAATTCATATACTTAGGCCAGACATGCCTTACTGGGGGTGAGAGTAGACAATGTAGAGAATGGTTAGTGATATGGATTTTGCGTTTCAACAACAAACCTCTGTATCTGTTTTGGGAGACATTTCACTTCAGCAGCCTTACCTGTAATACTAGGATTATAATAGGCCTGACTATGATGATTAAATCTGTAACAGATAACACTGTGCCTGGCATGTAGGAAGTACACACCTAATGCTAAATTTTATATATATTTTTTAATCTTAGGAAATGAAAATTGTCCAGTAAGTGCTTGGGGTAGATGGCTGGGATAGTGTTAGATAGAATTAACGACAATTGCAGTTTTACTGATATGAATTCTCTATCATTTTCTTCCTGAAGATTTTCTTAAGTTTTAGATCGGTCTACCTATTTCGCAAATATTATGTTATTTTAGCAAAACCAAAATAAGGTATGGTAATGTGGTGGAAAGAGGCTTGGACCCTAGAATCAGAAGATTTTCTTTCCAACCTTGGCTTTGCCACTTATTTGCTGAAAATGAGGGTGATCTGGCTGTGAGGTCTTTGACTATATTGGTCCCTGAGTTTAGGGCAACTGACCTAGTTGGGACAAATTTGGTCACCTCCTTGTCTAGAGGCTTCAGGTCTGTGTCTTCCAAAGTCAGGCAAACAGCATGGTAAATTGCAATTACAGGGCATTTGACCAGGGAGTCTCTCCTGCTGCAACCTCCATAAGTCAATTATTGATACTGTTTTAGGGTAGATTCTTCCCTGTTGCCATAGCCACAAAGGTTGCAGCAAAGTTGTGGCCAACTGCCTCTCAAGGACTGCAGAACTGCCCCTCCAGCATTTTAAATCCAGTAAATGACACAAGACCTTTCCACTCTTTTTAAGTACTATTCTACTTTTACTTGGATACCACAGTGGCCATTTGTGGTCAGAGACTCACAAATGCTGCTGAAATTATATGGTTCTTTAAAAGCAAAAGGAAACAGAACTAAAACCACCTCCCCCAATCAATTCAGGAAACTATTTTAAACATACTCCTTTAACCACCCTCTAAGCCTGAGTCCCTCAGTTCCCCCCTCCAAACAGAAGATGTCCAACAGGGAGTCTGCACTTAACAACAACAAGATTGCCATGAAATATATCATTTGATTGTCCCCCCTTCAAGTGTTACAAATCCACTGAATGATTACTATAAAATCTGTTTCCATTTCCCTTCTCCCTATATTTGGAGGAATCCTAGTGTGTGGCAAAGATTCATTACCATTGGGGGTTTGGTCTTCAGATATATAAATGCTGGCCATCAGCTTCGTTTTTTGTAAATGTCCTCCGAAGCCCAGCTATCTGCATTCTAAAATCGAATTGTAAGTATAAGCATTCATATCCAGGGCCTGGGGTATTGGTCTCCCCTCTTTTACTAGGTACTGTGTATGTACTCTAGAGATTCTTGCCACTCTATTAGAGAAAGCAGCAGGACTCCCCAGGATGGGAATTTAGCCTTATTCTTGTAAAATTGAAACTTAACCTAGTACTATATATTGCCTAATGGTTACCTCCTGAAAACCTCCTTTTTACTCAAATTTGGCCCTTCTTTAAACAAAACTCAGCATATAGTCTCATTGCCTTCCCCTCAGCATGGGGCGTGACTCCTGGGTATGGGCCTCCCTGGGATGGAGGGTTTATTACCAAGTACCAACTAGGGATGCATTTGGGAAAAGACCTTGACCAAAAGGGGAAAATATTAAATACAAATGAGTATTTTTTGTTGTTACATATCCCCCCCTTTCTGCTTGTTCTTGCTGTGTTCATTTTTGCGTTCTTCTGTGTCTACTCTGTCTCCCCCCGTTGTGGTGACGCGCCGAGTCAGCTCACCACGCAGGCGGCTTGCCCCTCTTGTGGGTGGCTCTGCTCCGTTTGCGGGTGACTTGCCCTTCCTGTGGTGGCTTTTTGCCCTGCCCGTGGCGGTTCTGCCCCGCCCACAGCGGATTGCCCTCTGAAGGCGGTCTGCCCGCTCGGAGAGGCCCCAGGAACCGAACCCGGGGCCTCCCATGTGGTGAACCGGCGCCCTATCCACTGGGCTACCGCCGGTCCCATAAATGAGTTTTTATGTCTGAGAGATTTCAAAGTGAGTCGAGAGGTTATTCTAGAGGTTACGCTTATGCACATCTCAGGAGGATCTCACTGACTGCCACAGTAAACAATGCCTCAAGCAGGGTACTTCTGAGGGATCTAGAGACATCTAGACTCTATAGGCATGGCAGAAAACCCCAGGAAATCGACACCTTGTCAGTGGGCCTTACCTTATATAGGAATATATAGGAATATATATATAACACATATATAGGAATATATGTTAACCTATCTCCCCAATGTAACAGAGTTAGACTCATTTATAATTCCCCTACACATGGCTCTTCTGCCCATTTTATTTGAACCTATAATTAGCACTATACCCATTAAATATATGTCCCAGAGACTTAAATCTTTGTTCTGTTCGTTTGCCGGTTGAGCCCTGAATCTCAGCACAGTAGCAACAAACACCTACTCTTCAGTTCATCGGACTTGCCCAGGACAACTAACAAAATGATGATGAGGGACAACACCCATCCAAAAAAAACAGAGAGTATCTACAACTGCAGGCAAGACAGTTCTGTTCCATTTTCTGGAAGCAGAGTGGGCATCACCATCCCAACATCCTCAAGATTGTAACTCTGTGGGGAATGCAACTAGGGACCAAAGCAGGCTTAGTATTATTCTATTAATGGAAGAACTTGTTACATTGATATAAAGATAGTGGTCACCAGAGGTAATAAGGAGAGGGAGAGGGAAGACTATGTGTAACATGAGGCACTTTGGGACACTGGAATTGTTCTGCATGATATTGCAATGATGGATACAAGCCATTATACATTTTATTAAAAACCTATAAAATTGTACAGTGCAAAGTGTAAACCATATTGTAAACTATAGACCATGGTTAGTAGCAATCCTTCAATATTTTTTCATCAATTGTAACAAATGTACCACATTAATGAAAGATATTAACAGGGGAACATGTGAGAGGGACGGAGGTGGTATATATAGGCATCCCCTATATTTTCAATGTAACTTTTCTGTAATCTAAAATTTCTTTAAAAATAAAGTTTAAAAAATTGAATTGTAGACTCATAATGGAAATATACTATTGTTTTCGGGGTACATGCCTCTTTTTTTATTGCCACATCTAAAACACCCATTTCCGTTAAATACACCCTTATATTTGATGCAGTGCACGCCAGCCCACCAGGACCTTAGAGGGGCCCCAGTTCAACATCTGGTTTCCTTTGACCTTTCTCTGGGAATTCCATCCTCCTTTCTAAATCTTCTTCTCTACCCACACTTTTTAAAATGTTAAATAGCCAATACCTTATGATTAATGTTAATATTCTAATGGGACTGTTGATACTCATCCCCTTTTGGAAATATGCCTTTTTTGCCAGTGACCTTTTAGGGACAGTGCTGTTGCCTTGCTTTCTAAATGCAGAGATTGTCTCCCTTCTCCCCATCTCCCACTGTTTTTTTTTCAAATCAGGAAGGATGGAGGCAGAGCAATAGTCAATTACTCAACTATGAAAAGTTTGTTCTGATTTAAAAGTCTTTTCTCTTTTGAATAATCATGAGATTCTTTGTTAGAAAAGGTGAGTTTTACAACATTCCCAGGGGCATAACACTGGTTTTCATTCTCTAAGAATGTAAATGCAAGCATAGGGTTTGGAGGAGTATTAGAACCTTTTCTAATTTGAGAAAACTCCTAATGGCAATTCTGTTTTACTAATTCCTTGATTCCCCAGTTGCAATAAATTTAGCATCCTTCTGGGCCGGGCTGTCCTTGTTCTCCCACTTCTAATGTCTACTCCTCCGCAGATGTTCTGGCTCTGCTCTCTGGTTTCCACCTAGCAGCTTTTGGCTGCTAAAGCCACTTGTTTCCCAACAGAAGTTTCCCCTGGGGCAGAGGAGCTCCAGATCTTAACACCTTCAAGTGTCTTTTTAAGACCTTTGCTCTTGCTATTTTCTGCTTAATCGCCATATGTTTTATTTTTATTGCTGCCACCCCCATCCTTCCTGCTTCTTGTTTCAGAGACGACGACCCACCTCTTCTAGAAGTCAGGAGGCTTTCTTTCCTCTGCTTCTCAGAATCAGAGACCATATTTTATTTGTATTTACATCATAGGTACACAATAGTACCTAAGCCATAGTAATTAATTAAATTAATAAGAGCTCTGATTTGTGAATGCACATTTTAGAAACTGCTCAATTCTCTAAGAAACAACATAAAAAATAGGACCTTCATTAGTCCATTCATTTTCTTGCTCTCACATTCATTTTATACATTCTACTTTAGTCATCTTCACTAATGGATGAGAACAGAAATCATAAATTCATTAACATGCAATTGAATCACCAACCCATTTAACTTTGGAAAGTATTATGCATCTATAGGCAGAATCATATGTCTAAAGCATGGGGGAGATATTACTAATAAATCAAGAGACCTGGACATCTCCTGATTTAGGAGGAACTGGGTATATCTCCAATTCCCCTATTTTTCTCTCCTCCTTCTCTACTTGCTACTCATAGACATCTTAATTTCATTTTGAAGCAAAGAAGGAGAACAAGTGCCATCTCAGACCTTTCCTGGAAAAGAGAGGCGTTTAAATATCTGCCTTTAAAGGACTTCTTGGAATGCTGTCTTCAAAATAGTTAGACTATTTTAGCTAATAGTCTTATATAATCAGTGCATTTATTGGATGCTGCCACGTGTCAGGGGAGTTGGGATATAAAAGTTGAACCTGATCTGAGGATGGGGGATGTAAATTATCACCCACAGAAAAAATTACATGCAAGACACTAATAATTGCCACCTGCATGCCACAGACAGTAAGAGTTATGGACCTTTAGAGGAAGCATAAATCATTTTACCTGGGGGCAAAGGGGAAGCATTAATGAATGAAGTAAATTTTACCTAGTCCTGGGATGAAAGGTTGATATGTACTGGTAGAGTGGGTTAAAGGCCTGAACAAAGGTGTAGAGACAGGAAATCACCAGTTGGGTCAAGGGAAAAGAGTAGAACCATTTAATAGAGCAGAGGGCAAATGTGTAATAAAAATATTTTTAAAAATAAGACATTATAGTGTTTTTGGAATATATTTATGTTGTTGAACGAGCAAGCATATGACAGGACAGAATAAATGAAATGGCAAGAATTTATAGGACAGCTAGACAATTGGTGTCAGAAAAGCCAGCTAGAAAGTGGTTTCTGTAAGAGAAATATGTAAGAAAAAGTCTTTCAATAGGATGAGGACCAGTGCTGAGTTCACAGCAAAGGACCTGTGCTTGGTTAAATACTCTCTTATTAACATCTTGAAATTCTTAATCAGATTTGAACAAGGGACCCTGCATATTTATTTTGCACTTGGCCCAGAAAATTATATAGCTAGTCCTGCTGATTACAATGAAATTAATGAAGGGGGCATGAGCAAGGGCATGGGATAGGAAGAATGGCTGTGACTTGGTGATTCATGGTAAGCAAAGTATAAGAATCTACCAGCTCATAAATTAGGATTCACACAGAAGAATGAATAGGATTGGAGCCAGGGGATTATTCTGAGCAGGTGATCTTTCGGAACCAGGTTATGTAAGTACTGAAGACCAGAGGCATGAAATAGGGTCTAAGATGTGCATGAAAAATGACAAAGAAAGTAGCAAGTTCAAAACTAGGTAGAAAACCAAGAAGGTGACACATTCTGGGAATCAGAGCAGAGAAAAATGGGGAGCCCAAGATCGAGTAATAAGACAGACTATCTGTATGAGGAGAAGGAAGGAGAAGACTTGAGAGGTCCCTGTGGTGTTGACTACATGGGATTTGGCCTCCTGTGAAGGCCAGGAGATGCTCTTGCCCTGAATGAAGCAGACTTCATCAGGATTAGTCATGGCGGAATAGGTTGATCCAACAGGAACCCAAGACAGAGAAATGGGCCTTCATCAGGGAATGGTGGAGTCGCTTCTCATTTCAGTCTTGCTTTTCTAAATGGGTAATTATCCACATACAATGAAAGTGTTTTCAGTTCTTAAAGCCACAGGAGAAAAATGTCCACGCTCCTGACACATTTGTTTTATCTGAAGACGTAGGGAAATTTCTACATCAAAACAAACACTGATATATTATGAAGTTTTTACAAAAACTCACATGATGTTTAAAATACACCTTGAAACTTCAAAGACATTTCAGCTCTCAGCCACTTGCTTCACTCTCTCCAACTCACCAGGTACATGTTCAGGGACTGAGTAGCATACCTCTAGGCAAGTGGCTGTGACCTTGTGAATCACTCAGGGAGTTTAAAAAACACTCCACTCCTGGAGATTTTGAGTCAGTAGAAATCTTATTTTTAAGGAATTTCACAGGTGATAGATCCATAACTATTTGGGGTTTCCTTTCCTTTTTTCCCCTTCTTTCCTCTTTTCTTCCTTCTCTTCCTCTCTCCCTTTTTTGTTCCTCTGTCTCACTCCCCCTCACTCTAATCCTCTCTTCTCTTTTCTTTCCTTTCCTTCTTCCTCCCTCCCTCCTTACCTTTCTCATTTGAGGAGTCTAGCTACATTTTGGGATATTCTCAAAATAGTCTCTGCCACACAATGACCCTCAAGCTGAAGAAAAGTAAGCTATATCTTTTAAATCAGGACAAAGTCATGGAAAATATGCTGTTTTTTCTTTTAATTATTTTTATTTGATTTTTATTTGCTTTCTGTCATCAAAAACTCTTCATAAAATGTTATTTTCATATAACTGTCAAGTCTATACTACTATAGGTCATGAAATGAGTCATGTGTCCCCTCAGTCCACTCATCTAAAAGGGGGTAGAGTGCTGTGGATAGAAATTAGAATTCCCCAAGGGAACAGCTAGTGGGTCTGGGCTCCAGAATCCAGGCACTATTTCTATTGAAGAGCCTCTTCTATAGATAACATAGCATAACTTAACTAAGACTTGGGAGCATTCCATCTTATATAATGAACCAGCATATTTCCCCACCCCCCTCACCGTTTGGCCTCAATTGCAGAGCATTGCTCTGAAGACAAAGCCTAGAAGGTGGAAGGTACCATGGGTGGGGGAAAACACTAATACTTTATTTTAGAGTTTTGCAATGGCTGACTGGAGATGAGGTGAGAAAGATGACCACTAAGCCCAGGTGATTATATTCACTGTGGTTCCACTCCCAGAAATTGATAAAGAAATCTCCCTTTTAAGGAAAGAGAATGAACACCTTTTAGTGTGAGTATGGCAGGGTTGAAGAGGAACTACCTAGAATGTAATTGGAGATGAGAATCTGGAGCTGGTAGAAGAGGTGGCCAGGGATAGAGACAGGCTAGATAATGAAAACTATATTTGCTGGGGATTTATCTTATGCCAGGTACTGTGTTAAGCATTTTACATGTTTTTTCTTATGGTAGAAAAAACAACATCTTGTGGTAGTAAAAAACTGATATAACAGTCTTTTTAGAGGGGAAGCTAATGTAAGAGGAGAAGGCCTGTGGAAGCTGAACTTAAAGGAAATCTTGTCATTATATTTTGGTTCTATATCTAGGAGAATTGATTTATTCATTCAAAAATATTTATTTCATGCTTAAACACCTGCTCTTCTGTTTCAGATGTTCATTTTAGCCATAAATTTTTTGTTTGTTTGTTTCTTTTGGTCTTTGGTGATAAATGAAAGGAACAAAATAGAGTGTACTTGTCATAGAAATAAAATATGGAGAAATCGACTCCATCAATGCATTGATTTGTACACTTGCTTCTAAGTTTCCAAAATTCAAGCTAGCTGAAGGAAAGGTAAATTAGTAAAAGTATATGGTAGTGTAGTAGACACTTTTCATTTGTGGCCAATCAAAATTTTTAATGACTTCCCTACATGATGGTAATTTATGAGTCCTAACTTCTCAAAGTAGAAACCAAGCTTCATTTATAGCCAGGAGCATCCCTATGTTCTGGCAGGAGACCTGGGGAAGGCTCCTTTTCTCAACTAAGCAAAATCTCAAGAGAGAAAGGTTTTGTACTGTGCTTGTTCTTCTTCATTCTGCCTAAAATTCAGATACATTACCTTCAGTGTATCTCACCGAATCTAGGAGTGCAACACTCTTTTGCAACTACTATGACAAATGCTCTAACCTTAGGGTGGTGGGGCATGAAGACGTAGGGAACCTGGGTTCTTGACGGCGTTCATGCTTCATACTTTGGCCATGGACTTCTTATAATCTGAGAGAAAAACAAAAACATTCTGAAGCTATTGCTGATTGGGTCTTTTTTTCGTTGTGGCTCCGTGGGTAATTCCTGGCTGATGTAGGGTGTCTCACAGAACCCACGGTCAGTAATGTGAATGGTTCTCAAGAACAAACAGAACATAAATGAAATCAGGACCCTGTCTCCATTTCTGTCCATTTCTGTGTGCCTGCGTGTGCTTTGGCTTCATTCTTCACTTGAGGCAGTGTAGCTTTCATGGGGAAAAACACAGCACTTCACAGCTTTTGCCACTAAATAACTTCTTTGATTTTAGGCCCCCAAATCCCACAGAATGGTTTACTTGTTTTGATTTAGGTCAGATTCTACTTTTGTATCAGACAATTTTGGTCAGAGGATTGGAATCTTTTAAACTGAACAGTTCCCAGAAAAACCATATAGATGGAGAAAGGGCTGGAGAAACTCTCAGAAGAAGGCAATGGAACTAGGGGCATTCTGGGTACACAAGACAATAACTCTTCATTATAATTTACATTACGGACAGAAGCAAACTCTATTGTTATGTAATTGCTCCTTATGAACAACATATTCATGCAGTTAAGAGAAATAGTAGTTATCTCATCTATTTTTTTTTAGAACACTTTTTGTTTGTTTGTTTGTTTTTGGTTACATATACCCCCCCCCCCTTCTGCTTGCTCTTGCTGTGTGTCCATTCTTCTGTGTTTTTCTATGTCTGCTTCTTGTTTCCCCTGGTCTTTTGCGGCGACGCGCCGAGTCAGCCCTCCGTGGAGGCGGCTCGCTCCATTCGTGGGTGGCTCCATTACATTTTCATGGGCGCCTCTGCTCCATGTTTTGCAGGCAGCAGTGCTCCGTGTTTTTTGGGCTGCCCGGCTTCTGCACTTCGCAGGTGGCAGCTCCGTGTTTCACGGGTGACTTTGCCATGCCCATGGGGGCTCCACCCTGCCCGTGGCGGCTTTTTGCATTGCCCATGGTGGCTTTGCCCTGCCCACGGCGACTTGCCTTTCTCAAGGCCTTCTGCCCTCTTGGAGAGGTCCCCGGGAACCGAACCCAGGGCCTCCCATGTGGTATACTGGCGCTCTTATCCACTAAGCTATCTAGCCAGCCCCTCATCTATTTTTTTATTGTTAATTTTTATGGCTTATTTTCAGTATCCGGGCTTAATAAAAGTTCAGCAAAAGAGGACATATCAAATTTCCACAACATGATAAATTTTGGTAATTTCAGAAAGCAGAAAATACTGGAATCTTTTCATTCCAATTGAATATAGCAGTACAATTTGTATGTTAACAAATTCTGAACTGCCTTCCCATAAGAATCTATAATAAACCTCACCAGCATTAGAAGATGCAGCACTCATTTTGTAATTGGTAACAGAAGCCTCTATCTTTCCACATCCCCTTTATAAACTCACTGTTTTTATTTGTGTATACACTGGTTTATTGGAAAGTTCTTTTCAAATCAGAGTTATTTGTGTTTCAAAAATTATATTCGCTCACCATCTATGTAAAACTCTAAAAAAATGTGTATTTTTTTGCTATGGATACCATGTAAAAATATTTAAATAAGAAGAAAGAGGTTTCTCTTCCTTACATATTGTATTAGTCAGCCAAAGGGGTGCCTTCGCAATATACCAATAATTGGTTGGTTTTTATAAAGGGTATTTATTTAGGGTAGAAGCTTATGGTTTCCAGGCCACAAAGCATAAGTTTCTCCCCTCACAAAAGTCCATGTGTTGGAGCAAGACAGCGGCCGACGTCTGCCAGGGCTCAGGCCTTTGGGTTCCTCTCCTGCCAGGGCTGCATTTCTCTCTGGACTTAGTGCTTCCTCCACAAAGTCAGCTGTAGACTATCAGGTGAACAGCCCTCTCCAACATCAGAACTGCTTCTCAAAACTCTGCTTCTCAAATCTGCTCCCTCTGTCTTTGGCCTTGCCCTTTATACTTGAGACCACATCCACCGAGGGGTGGGGCTCAATGCCCTACTGATGCAGCCCAGTCAACGCCCTAATCATAACCCAATCATGCCCAGATGAACAGATCTGTTTACAAACAAGATTCAATTTATATTTTTGGAATTCATAATTAGATAAAACTGTCAAACCATTACACATATGTTTGTCATATTATTACTCTAAGTCTATTGACATTAAATATTGTTATTTCTTAGGAATGATAGCTTTTGGTGCATGATACATGCTTTCTGGAATTAAGCTTGTGGTAGATTGTATTTTCTAAAAATGGCCAGTCGAATATATATCCCTTCCACATGTTCTCGCTGCAATGTGATGTTGACACTCTTGCAGAGAAAATTGGGGACAGTGGTCCATCTCTTCAAAACCAGATGAACTTTTGTAAATGCTGCACCAAGAGAGTGAGGCAGAAATGATGTTGTGTGACTTCTGAGACTAGATCATAAAAAATAATATAGCTTATTTCTTTTCTCTTTTTTGAGATGTTTTCTTTGGGGCCCAGCTACCATGTTGTGAAGGAGCCCAGACAGCATGGACAGGCCATGTACAGGTGTCTAGGCTACAGCTGCAGCTAAATCCTCAGCTGACAGCCAATATCAACTGTCTGACATGTGAGTAAATGAGCCTTCCTATGGCTCCAGATCTGAGAGATCTTCATTTGAAACCCTAGGCTACTTTATGCAAATATATTTAGGGTTTTTGTTTTGTTTTGTTTTGTTTTGTTTTTTTGTTTTTACATAACCATAGTACTGGAACAGCATCTATTCTGTTTCTGAAAGCCATTTAAGGATAAAGGAAAAAACACATTAAAACAATTCATTAGGTATCTTTTTAATAACACTATACCCTATATAACATAAGAAGCCTGTATTCATATCATAATTAGCTATTCAAAAGGAGCTATTTTTAAAAAAGTAGCTTCTATTTGCAAACAATTTACAAAAATTATCTCAGGATGATTGTTTCCCTCTGATTTGAAATGTTAGTGATCAAATAAACTAGAAATTTTTTTAGTAGAAATAAGACCCAAGGAGATACTTCTGTGATGAAGCACTGGAATGAAGGCAGGATAATTTTCATTTCTAAAATAATTTGAAAATAAATCACATATTTATCTGGCCTAGATTTATTTGGAGAGTAGACATCTAGACTGGAACAGTTTCTGAGGTTTTCTTTTGCTTTGTTTTCATGGCTTTGGAATGTCCTCAATTTACCCACTCATTATGAAGAGAAAATTATACATTAAAGACAAAATAGCTACATATAAATTTTGATTTATGGTCATGAAGAGGGAGTTAGAATCTTTCACTGAGAGGCTTAATATCCTATATATAAAATAGAGCCATATAATATGGCTTCTATGGACTGGATTAAACTGTGTTTCCTAATTTTAAAAAGACTTATTTGGATTGTTAATTAATGACTTTTAAAGTTTATAACATTTTGAATTTTACTTGTAAGGTGTTTATAGTTTGCTTTCTGAAAAAGTTTCTTAATTGCTACATATAACAATTTAGTATTCCTGAGTTTGAAACGGATTTTTGTTTTTGCATTCTTATCCCACCATATTTCTTTCCGTTTAGATTTTTTTGCGTGTGCTAAAAAGGGAGTGAGGGATATAAAGGTCATATAAAGCTTTTTATCTCCAAATATTTTTGCTACATGATCAACTTTTTGCTACCCTTAAGACTTTAATAGCAATCAAGAATCAAAATTTCAATTAAACAATAGTACCATATTCAGCTGGAAACCACAAGGACTGCCAACTAGAAGGCCAACCATTTACAATAAACTCTTACACTGAGAGCAGAGTTTACAGACATTCCACAATTTTACTCTAATATTTCTCACCTCATTCATTTATGAAACATGTATATATATTTGCTTGAAAACCATACAATACTCAGATTTCTTTTTGCTCATTAGCTACTGGAGGTTTAACTTGGTAATACAAACAAGCTGTTCAAAAACCTCTTTTTTATTCTTTCAAAGCAGAAACAAATGCAAATTATATGAAATAAATGAAAAAAAATACTTTTAGGAAAAATAATTCTGAAAGATAAACACAAATCATGGCTTTGTTAGGGTTCTGTATTAATCAGCCAAAGGGATATTGATGCAAAGTACAAGAAATCTGTTGGCTTTTATAAAGTGTATTTATTTGGGGTAAAAGCTTACAGTCCCAAGGCCATGGAAAGTCCAACTCAAGGTACTATAGAAGTACTTTCTCATCAAAGTCAGCTGCCATGTGTTGAAGCAAGATGGCGGGCCATCACAGGGCTTCCTATATCAGTCTCTGGCATAGGGCTTGGTTCTTTGCAGGTGTTCTTACCTGCTCAGCTGTTTCTGTTCTCTTCAGCTGCAAACTCTCAGGCAAATAGCTCATCTCTCTCTGGGGCTTTAGCTGTTTGAGCCTTCTTCTTTCTGCTACATGACAGGACTGAAATGACCAAGTTCTCTCCTCTTCTGTGTGTCTTCTTGAGTAAGCGTCTGTTTATATCAGCCCATCAAGGGGGTGGGGACTCAATCTGAGTCTAATCAAAACCCTAATCTTAACAGGTAATTTAATCAAGACATGTCAGCTGAATCTAATGCATTCAAAGGGCATTACACCAGAGGAATAGATAAGCTTACAAACACAATATTTGCCTTTTTGGGGATTCACAAATAATCTCAAACTGCCACATATTCCTGTTCTCTTCCATTCAATTCTTTCACACATCAGGACTGACATTCTTCCTCGTACTCAGTATGTGCCATAAGGATCTTATTTATTCCCTTACATCAAAATCTAAACTGCTGAATGTAAGTGGATTAAACTATCCAATCAAAAGGCAGAGGTTGATAGAATGGATAAAGAAACATGACCCGACTATACACTGTTTACAAGAGAACCATCTTAGATTCATAGATACAAATAGAAAATAAAGAGAGGTTAGTTTTTTTACTAGAAATGAGTGTACAATATAACTAGGCAGTGGGAGTGCCTTGATACAACCTGAAAAATGCTTAAGGCTTGTAAAAGCCTTTCAAGTATGGGATGGTGCATTTATTTCATTTGTTAATGATAATAAATCCTTCATTATTATAAAAAATAAAAAAATAAACAGATGGAAAAATACGCAAATAGTAATCAAAAGAGAGCAGAGGTGGCTACATTAATATCAGACAATATAGACTTTAATTTTAAAAACTGATACAAGAGACAAGAATATTAATGTTGATAAAAGGGTCAATTCAACAAGAAAATTTAACAATTATAGACATATATGCACCTAACAGCAGAGCACCAAAATATATGAAATAAACATGGACAGAATTGAAGGGAAAACCAGACAGTTCTACAATAATAGTTGGAGATTTCAATATCCTACTTTCAATACCAGATAAAACATCTAAATGGAAGATGAGTAAGGAAAGAGAGGACATGAACAACACTATAAACCAATTAGATCTAACTAACATATATGGAACACTTTATCCAACAACAGTGGAATAAACATGCTTTTTTAAGTGCACATGGATCATTCTCTAGGATATACCATATATTATGGCACATGAAAAGTCTAAATAATTTTAAAATATTAAATTCATGAAAAGTGGCCACTCTGACCAAATGGAATGAAGCTAGAAATCAGTTATAGAGAGAAAATTGGAAAATTTATAAATATGTGGAAATTAAATAGTACACTCTTTTTTTTTAAAAAAAGATTTATTTATTTTATTACATATCTCCCCTTCCCCCCTGCTGCGGCGACGCACCGAGAGTGGACACTGCGCAGGCGTGGCTTTCCCCGCTTGTGGGCAGTCTCTGCGTCTGTTCACAGCCGGCTTTCAGTTCGCGGGTGGCTGGCTGCGCTCCATCCGCGGGCGACCTGCCCTGCCCGTGGCGGCTCTTGCCATGTGCGTGGCAGCTTCTTGCCCTGCCCACGGTGGCTCCGGCCCGCGCTTGCCATTCTCAAGGCGGTCTGCCCGCTAGGAGAGGTCCCCGGGAACCGAACCCGGGGCCTCCCATGTGGTATGCTGGCGCCCCATCCACTGGGCTATCGAGCTGGCCCCAATAGTACACTCTTAAACAACCAAAGGGCTAAAGAAGAAATTACAAGGGAAATTAGAAAATACTTAGAGACCAATGAAAACAAAGACACCACATATTGGGGAGCAAGTGTGGCTCAAGCAATTAGCCTGCTCCCCACATGGGGGCCCTGGGTTAGGTTCTGACGCCTCCTACAAAACACTGAGCAAGGCATGTAGGAACCTCCTTTACCCTGTCTGTGCCTATCTTCAGTCTCCTTTCATGCTTCTTCTTTTTTATTTTTCACCCAATACCGTCCAGGGATACTAATCTTTCTGTGGATCTTCCTCTCTCTGTGCATTTGCTCATGTGACTGCTTCTATTGATGACCTGGTTAACTCCTGCTCATTCTTTGCATTCCAGCTCAGGGAGCACCTGTTCAAGGAAGGCTTCCTCTCTTCCTCATCCCAGTCAGTGTTCCTAATCTGTGTACCAGTAACTCCCAGGGACGGTTTCTTTCATGGCACTTACTTCATTACATTGATTTTTTTTGTTTAAATTTTGGTATCTCTTAGTAGGAGTGTCTTTAATTTTTGGAGCCATGTCAACTTCTATGTCTTTGTACTAACAGCTTCTGGTACAATTTCTACACAGTCGATAACTATCTGATGAACCAAAGCAAACTGCATTAATAAAAACACACACACTGTTTTGAATAATCACAAGGTCCTTATCCCAACTCATTTCCCTGAGCCTGGTTAGTGAACTCTGTGAAATCTAAGCACTCAATAAGTACTTTCCCCCCCAACCCCCCACACTGCACTTTTTAATTGCAGGGGTAGTTTTAAATAAATGGAGAAAGCACCTTTCAAAAGCTACTCTAGCAGAGGAAATTTACATAGTAAGTTTCTATCATTTTACAAAAGATTCTTGGTCTTGAACTGTGCATTAGGGAAAAGGAGCCCCCTCAAGTAGGTGTTCTTTTTGCTTGCAGAAGCAAACTAAAGGACGTAAAACTGGGACAAACCTGGGATGCCAAGAAGGGGAAGAGAAGGGCCATTCATAAGTTCCATGTCTATTTTAAGATACTTGCTCAATGACTCTTACGTAGTTTAGGGCAAACCTACTGCCCTTAAGATACAAGTTCAACCTCAAAAGCTGTGGTTCCAAATTAGAGCAATGTATCTGAGTACCTTGGACTGCTGGATGTCAAAAGACAATACTTGGGGTGATCTCTGAGGTTTGAACAGGCATATACTTTAGAGGAATTCTCTAGGATTGTACCACTTCTACTTTTGCTCTTTGAATGAAGCACAGACAGGCTTCTCTGCTATCCTCCAGGCAGTCATGAGAATAGACAAGGAAAAGGACAAAAGTATTGGATCACTCCTTAGACACTAATCAGCTGGGAAAAGAGTTCGTTGGCAAAAGTGTCCTCCCAAGAATGGTCTACACCAAGTGGAGAGGACATGTCACTGAAAGGGGAAGGGGAACCTTCATATCCATAGTCACAATAAGCATCTAGCAGGCAGGAAGATGGCTTCAGGCAGTGGCTGGATGAAAGTAGATTTGAGATACCCAGCTCTGGAATGAAGTCATCTTCTACAACTTCTTCACAGAAATGGTGAATTCAAGTGATCATTCTCTGCAGGTTTGAAAGGTGTTTCCTCAATTTTCACTAGCACAATCGCTTGGCTTTCCGTCTCAGAGGTTATCTCTAAGACTAGGGGCTTGGTATGTGGTCAAAACGAATTAGTTCATTAATGGCTTCCAGCTTGGCCGAACACAGTCCCAGAGACGGAGAAGGGGAGGCTGGTGAGGAACTGGGTCCTTCTGGGTTTACCTCTGGGAGTTCTTTCATGCTGGTAGGCTCTGGGGAAATACATCTGAAGAGCATGACTGGGTCCAGGTTGTCCAGAATGCCCCACAGGATATCAGACTCAGAGTCTGAAGAGCCAATGCCATCAGAATGCACGGGGAGATGTTCTGGGGGGGTGACAACTGGGCCTGCATCTGCTGCAGACTCAGCAGAACCGGCCACTGGCCTCACTCCATTTCCCTTCAGTAACCAGGGCATCCAATCCCAAGCGCTGCATTAACTTCTGGTTCTCAACTACAAGGCCATGAATTTTCTCTCGTAAAAGCTGATTTTCTAGCAAAAGTTTTTGGTTCTCTTCTTCCAAATCTACCACTTGTTCCAGCTCACTCGTTCGAGCCTTCTTTCGGTCTCTGGCAATCTGAGCTGCTGCTACTCGGTTTTTCAGTTTTCTCCGCAGCGCGTTCTCCTCCGGGCTCAGATGTGTGAGGCGCTGCCGCTTGCGCCTCCGGGCTGGGCCCTCGCTCGCTGGCACCATGAGCAGCAAAGCCCTGCTCGCCGGAGCGGCTCCGGCGGCCGGCTTGCTGGACAGGGGCAGCATTTTGGGGGGCCCCGGAGGCCGGGCTCGGCGAGACTGCCACCACCACCATGGCCAGAGACCGTCTACGCCAGGGCGCCCCGCCGCCCCCAATAAGTTCGTGTTTTATATAACTGAATGGATGCACTTTCTTTCACCACCACCCCTTGTAGTAGTTTTCTATTGCTGCTGTAACAAACTACCACAAATTTAGTGGCTTAAAACAACACAATTTTATTATCTTTTAAATTCTGGAGGTCAGAAATCTACTTTTCTTCTGGACACTCGGGGAGAGAATCCATTTCTTGCCTTTTGTAGCTTTGAGGTACTGCTTGCGTTCTTTAGCTTGTGACCTACATGGGTATATCTTCCTAATTCTCTTGCTTCCCTTTTTCCATTATTATGACCCTTATGAATTTGTTGGGTTTACCTGGATAATTCAGACTAATCTCCCCATCTCAAAAGTCTTAATAACATTTTGAAGTCCCTTTTGTAATGTAAGATAACATATTTACAGGTTCTGGAGATTAGGACTGGAACATTTGTCAGAGGGCCATTGCTCTGCCTCCCACACCATCTGTTTACATTGCTATGCAAGGCAGTGTTT
>PVKH010001556.1:0-30061 GCA_004027955.1 Chaetophractus vellerosus
AACTCTGTACATTTCCACACTTTTATAATAAAGCTAATTCAAACTCCTACATACATTAAATATCAGTAGTCCATCTCAGTCTTCCTCTTATCTCCTTTAAGAAACCACTACCTACCACCAGGTCTTGAAGATATTTTCCTACATTTTCTTCTAGAAGCTTTATAGTTTTTGCTTTTATAATTAGGGTTTTTATTCATTTTGAGTTAATTTTTTACAAGGTATGATATAGGGGTACTCTTTCCTTCTTTTGCTATGGATATCCAATTTTCTCAGCACCATTTGTTGACTGGACTGTTCAGCCAGAGCTGGGTGGGTTTGACTAGTCAAAAATCACTTGACCATGGATGTGAGGGTCTGTTTTTTAGCCATCAGTTTGGTTCCATTGGTCTATGTGTCTGTCTTTATGCCAGTACCATGATATTTTTACCACTATAGCTTGGTAATATGATTTAAAGTTCAGAAATGTGAGTCCTCCAACTTTGCTTTTCCTTTTTAAGATGTTTCTGGCTATTTAGGACCCCTTACCCTTCCAAATAGATTTGATAATCATATTTTCCACTTATTTAAAAAATGCTGGTGAAATTTTTATTGGGATTGCATTGAATCTGTATATCAATTTGAGTAGAAATGACATCTTAATGATATTTAGTCTTCCAATCTGTGAGCATGGAATGTTCTTCCAATATTTAGGACTTTTTAAAATTTCTTTTTAACAATTAGTTGTAGTTTTCTGAATACAAGTGCTTTACACCTTTGGTTAAGTTTATTCCTAAATATTTGGCTTTTATCTATTTTATTTTCACCACTCTTTTGACACCTTTAATTACTTTTATTGATATAATCTTCATTTTTAGACTCTCTTCCAGGCCCCTCTCTCCTGTCGTTTCTTTTCAGGCTGCAGCACATCCTTTAGTATTTCCTGCAAAGCAGGTTTCTTGGTTACAAACTCTCTCAGTTTCTGTTTCTCTGTGAATATTCTAAACTCGCCCACATTTTTTAAAGACAATCTTGCCGGATATAAGATTCTTTGCTGGAAGTTTGTCTCTTGTAGCATCTTAAATATATCATACCACTGTCTTCTTGCCTCCGTGGTTTCTGGTGAGAAACCAGTACTTAATCTTATTGGGTATCTCTTATATCTTTTCTCTTGCTGCTCTCAGAATTCTCTTTGTCTTTGGCATTTGACATTCTGATTAGTATGTGTCTTGGAGTTTGTCTATTAGGATTTTTTTGGATGGGAGTACGTTGTGCTTCTTGGACATGGATATCTATGTCCTTCATTAGGGTTGGGAAATTTTCTACCATTATTTCTTCAACTATTCCTTCTGCCCCTTTTCCTTTCTCTTCTCCTTCTGGGACACCCATGACACATATGTTTGCATGTCTCTTGCTGTCCTTTAGTTCCCTGAGACCTTGTTCAAGTTTTCCCAATCTTTTCTTCATCTGTTCTGTTGTATGTTCACTTTTAGAGGCCATTTCTTCAAGCTCACCAATCCCTTCTTCTGCCTCCTCAAATCTGCTATTATATGATTCCAGTGTATTTTAAATTTCATTCATTGCGCCTTTCATTCCCATAAGACCTGCTATTTTTCTATGTATACTTTGAAATTCTTCTTTGTGCACATCCAGTGTCTTCTTAATATCCTTAATTTCTTTAGCCATCTCATTGAATTTATTAAGGAGATTTGTTTGAACACCTATGATTAGTTGTCTCAACTCCTTTGTGTCATCTGGAGGCTGAGCTTGTTCCTTTAACTGGGCCATGTCTTCCTGTTTCTTGGTATGGATTGTAATTTTTGTTGGTGTCCTGCCCTTCTCCTTTGCTGGTTGTGTAGTAGGAGCAAAGGATGTAGTTGGTGCTATAAGCTGTAGAAGCTCAAGCTACCCTTATTGCCCTAAGGACCAATGAAGCTTCTCCCAACTTTCTCCTTTGCCAGGGGTAGGGACAGAGCCACAGCTGTGTGGAATAATACAACTCATGCAGGCCTACACTGTAGTTGCCCAGAGAGACTGATGAAGGTTCATGCCCCTTTCTCCCCTGCCTGTGGAAGGGATGGAGCTGGAGGTATGGGCAGCTATCTATGCAGGGCAGGTCCAAGATAACTACAGTTGCCCTGGTAGACTTCTGATTATTCAGTCTGTGCCAGCTAAATGTACCTGCAGGGCCCTGCTAGTGCAGGGCCCATCATCGGCTTCCTCCCTGCTAGAGCTGGGGCTAAAGCCTAGGCCAGGGCTGCAGGTCAATCTGGGTGAAAGAAACCGGTTTCTACCATTACTGAGGTTTTCAGTCAGCCCAGCTTCCCCTCATGCTGGGGGTGGAGTCAAAATGGCGGCTACCGCCCTCCTTCTGACTTGCACGGGCTCAAAAGTTTAGCTGTTCTTAGGGTTATACTTTAGCCAGCCGAATTTACTAACCTGTAGCTGAAATTGGTGGCCAACCGTCTCTTCCTCCCCTGTTTTTGGTGAATGGAGCTTCCAATTCCTTCTAGAGAATCGCTCTTAGGGTGGCTTGTGCTGCCAAAGTAGGATGTACATAGACCTCCATGGAGTGGCCTATAATTTCCCGGAGAGGTTGGCACAGCCCTCCCCATCTTCCTCCCTGCATGGTGGGTCTGGGGCTTAGGCTAGAGCGGCAATCTGATCTAGATGGAAAAAAGTCAGTGCCCACCAGCACTATTATTTTCAGTCAGCCCCATTTCCCCTCATGTCAGGCATGGAGTTAAGATGGTGGCTACCAGCCTTTTTCTGACTTGGACAGGTTCAAACTTTAGCCGTTCTTGGAATTATACTTTAGCCCACCTAATTTACTAATCAGTAGCTGAAGATGGTGCCCAACCATCTCTTCCTCCCCCTTTTTGGGAAGTGGAGCTTTCAATTCCAGCCACGGAACAGATCCCAAGGTGGCTTGTGCCTGCAGTGGAGGTTGGGCACAGGCCTCTGTGGCTTGGAGTGCTCTGCTTACGAATCTTCTCTGCAGTTGGGCAGTCTCCTCCTTCCATTCTTTCTAGGATGTTGCAGGATGCACTTCTGGTCTACTGGAGCCTCCCAAAAGTGCTCTAGATAGCTCTGGGTTATCACCAACTGCCCTGTAGCAGGAGCTGATTCTCGGAGCTCTTTATTCTGCCGCCATCTTGCTGGTTGTCCACATGCACTTATTTTTAAAATAATAATATTACAAGACTTTCTATCAGAAAAGGTTAGTCACCAGTACTTTGGGTCTTCCCCATATGGTACCATTTTGCTGGCTATTTTTCAGGTAATTTTATTCTAGCATTTAATTGCATTTTTTAGATAATGGAGTTATTTTGTTATGACTTTATTTACCAATTTTAATAACTATTTCCTGTTATGATGGTTGAGGATTTAGCTCTCATTCCATACTCACATCCCCACTTTTCCTTCTCTCATGCTTTTGACCTAGGTATATTTAAGTTTGTTACTAGGTTAATAGGATATATTTTCATTACAATGAACATCATATGGCACTGTTCAAAATGATAGTGTTATGATGACCTTTTATTTTCTATAATCCCTCACCCACAAAAAACACAGGAGTTAATAATTCCTTCCTTTTTAATAGTTTCCTATATGTATTGTTATTTTTCTTTAAATGCCTCAATATATGTCACTCTACCAGATTCCTTTTCTTCTTCCTCCTTGATATATTTTTGCCCAAGTTTTCCCAATCTGTGCTTTTAAAGTTTAGATATGATATAAAGCTGTGATCCATGTATTCCCCTCACCTCTCTCATGTGGTATTCCATATTTCCTGGATCCTATCTTTTCCTCTTTAGGTTTGCTGACACAAACCTAGCTGTATTTCTTAAAATTTAGTGTCCATAAGAATCATCTGGAAAGCTTGATGAAACACAGATTGCAAGGTCCCACCTCCAGGGTTTTTGATTCAGTATGTCTGGGTGGGGACAGTGAATTTGCTTTTGTAACAAATTCCCAGGGTGATGCTGCTGATGTGGGAACTACACATTGGAAAGCACTGCTCTAGACAGCAAGGGAGGTAAATTTTTGAGAACTTTAATGTCTTTTTAGTTCAGCTGTTGTGGTAAATTGCACTGTTATTTATAAGTTTTCATCCTTCCCTTTATCCAGACCTTTTGTAAGGTGCCTGGTTTCCCTCCCAATAGAGACAGAGCCTCTGCAACACTGATGCAGGGCTTGGCCATATGACTTGCTTTTGCCAGTGGAGTTTTAGAGGATGTGACTCAAGCAATGGATTTTACCATGCTGGTAGGGTGAATTTCACTTGTATTTTGGCCAGTAACACAAGGAAAACATGCTTTGGTTAGCCTTCTTGTCCCCCAGAAGCATTGGTGAAAAATAAATGCTTGTTGTGCCACCATCACCACCATCCATGATCAAATTTCTTCCATCCCCCCAAACTGAAACTCCGTACCAATTAAGCAGTAACACCCTGGCCCCTACCCCAACCAGGTCCCTGGTAACATGCATTCTAGTTTCTAACTTTATGAATTTGCACCTTCTAATTATTTCCACTGAATTGTATACTTAAAAGTGGATAAAATGGGAACTTTTAGGTTGTATATATGTTACCAGAATAAAAATAAAAACAACCCATAGAACTGTACAAGACAAAGAGTGAACTGTAATGTATACTATGGACATTAGGTAATAGAATAATAATAATAATAATAATAATATAGTTTCATTAATTGTAACAAAAGAATACCATACTAATGCAAAATGTTAATAGGAAAAACTGCATCTGAGTGGGAGGTGTATAGGAACTCTCTACTATCATATGATTTTTCTGCAAATCTACCAGTTTTCTAATAAGAAAAAGTTTTAAAAAATAGTTTGTTGTTATTAGTCACTGAATAACAGGGCATTATTTTAGGAATAGCTAAGTAATATCAAAAGCTTGGATTGAAAATAATTCTCCCTCAGAGTATTCATTTGTTTGAGAGTTTATGTTTTATTTTCCTTTATGGACCATTTTAGAAAATTTTCTTCAATCCAAAGGCTTTGAAATATAATGATGTATACTGTGAAGTGTCTGCCTTACATTTATTGTGCTGAGTTCATGTCACGCCCTTTTATTCTGGAGATACAACATTCTCATTTCCAGGAATGTTCTTATATATTTTTTCTTGTATAATACCCCACTTCTATTTGTTTATTACCTATTCTAGAACTCTTATCATTTAGATGATGTCAGACCTTCCGGGTTGATTTATCTTTTCTCTCATATTTTATACTTATTTCTAGAATATTCCCTAGTCTTTATCTTCTCAACTTGCCACTGAATTTTAAAATTTAGACAGTTTTATCTTTACTTTCTCAGCAGACCTCCCTTTTCTCTAAATGTTTATTATTTATAAAATCATATTTTTGTGACTGCATTTTTATTTCTTCTTTCTGAGGACATTGAGGAATATACGTGTGTGTGTTTATACCCTTTGTGTTGTGGGCTCCTTTATTCAGTTTGTTTGTTATCTTATTACTTGGGTCTCCTGTTTTATATTGAGGATTTTCCTTACTGGAAGCTTTATTTGGATGGGATAGATCTTTGTGACTGAGGAGCTTCCCTGTAGGATGACAAGTTGTTGAGTCAGCCTTTTTGTTGGGGCACTAAATTTTCAAATTTCAGTATGGATATATCTTCTTTTTTTAAAAAAAATGTCATTCAGAATCTCCTGAATGGAATCCTCTAGTTTACTTATTGGGTATATATGGATTGGATAGTGAGGTTAGATCAGTCATTAGTGGGGGAGAGTTTTGCCTGTCTACCAGGATTCTAGGACCAGGTTAGGAAAATATGGATGAACCATACTCTGCAGTTCAATATATAGATGATCAGTTCAACATGCTACAGTTCAATATATAGATGATCAGTTAATTTCTGTTTTCAGCCTTGCTCCTCAATCCTGCCCTCAACTGGACCAGTGACCATGAGTCTGGAGCCACTCCAGATCGATCTCCTCAAAAAGGAGAAGGTGGGTCTCTTGGCTATGTGGAGTGGAGAAGAAAACCTGATGGGTCAGGCTGCTTTTTGCAGAAATTTCAACTAGTCCCCTATTTTCACTCCGGTCCTCATCTTTTCCCTTGTCTCTATCTGATTTATGAATTGCAGAGCCTATCAATGATTTATGGGCTGAATTAGTTCATTTATTTTAATATTTCTTCTAAGCCTTGTAGACATTTACATTATCATCTCCTCTGTTTTTTTGAAGCCAGTTATCAATTCTCGACATGCTTTCAGTTTTTAGACCTGTCTGCAGTTTTCTGTTCTCTTGTTTTCTATTCTCGGGTTTACAATAATTAACTAACATTTTTGTGGAGCCTGGGAAGGGAAATGAAATAAATATGTGTAAGCCATCATCCATGTTAAACTGGAAGCATAATTTGTTAACAAACATGAAACATATTTGTTAAATTGCCTATAAACTCCATGAAGAGAGGATGTGTGGCTATCTTATTCTATACCCATGGTCTAGTCCAGTGCCAGGAATGTAATTGGCAGTCATTAAGTGTTTGTAGAATAAATGAATAATTGTATGAATGCTTCATAAAGTAATACCCATGTAGTACTCAGATATCTACTCAACAGAGATCAAGTTTTTCCCTTACAAAAGGTAGAAAATATGGGGATGGAGAGCAGGCAGAACCTTTGTATTGATCTGATAGGATGTTATGGAGAGATGAACAACTACTATTTAACAATTCAGTTTTAATAGCAGTACTTTTAGTTTACCTCCCATATTTGGAGGTTGTTCATGCTTCATTCTTTCTGGGAATGCTTCTGTGCTCACTTCCAGGCTGTATAGGTCACATCCCTGTGCCACTGGTAAGTATTATGAAGTGATTCTCCTATCCATCCTGAAAAAAAAATTAGAAATCAAGGAGTATTTTCCTTTTTGTGCTTCTTAAACATGTGGTGGAGCATTTAGAGGTCAACTTCCATGTCTCCTACTTGTGCAAAATCTGATTCCACTTAATTTTTAGAAGACAGCGATCTTATAGTTGAACAAATCTACTGTCACAGAACTCTGTGTACGTGCATTCTTGAAAAACATACACAGGTGATTGAAATACCTTGAAAAAGAACATAGAAGCAGAGTCAATGCTGACTGTTTCTCTAGCTCCTCTCTTAAGATTAGAATTCTCAGCATCTTTAATCTGGCACTTTCATGAGACTGTTGGAATGATGAATGTGCACTTATCAGAAAAGGTAAGAGTTAGATTACTTTATTCTCTATCTCTTTTAAAGACCTTCAAACCGTGATTTGATTTAGGCCCTTTGAGTAATGTCCATATAACTGCATGAGTTATACAACCTGCCATTATGGGCATGTGTGTATTAGTCTGTTTGATAGATCAAAACACAAGAGTAGGCAAATATTCTTTAGAGAAATCATACTTTTCCCAAGTATTTTCCTCCAGGGAAGGCTGTCGTTTGAGAGTAAGGGTAAAAAAACCATGTATAACTATTATACATATTTACAAATGAAAATACCTCAGGAATAGAACATTTATTGGCAAGTACGTAATGGATTGGTAGTTTTACTTAGGCCCGTGTTTTCTCATGGGGAATCCCAAGTTCCCCTTGTCTTCCCATCTATACACTCCAGTTTGAAATCAAATTCCTTATATAAAAGAAACAAAATAAAAGTCCTATTTTCTTGAATTAGCAATGCAAAAGTCATGAATTGTCTACTTCACTTCGTAAACTTCTACTTATGTACATGGATGGGGGCAGCACGTTCTATAGATAGCTCATTAGCTTTTGCTGTATGAATAGGACCAAAATTAGTATTGCTAACATCCTGTGACTGTGGCCATTCTTAATGACTCTTGCAATGCTTATGGATAAAACCAATTCTCAATTATCACTCTGGTAATTGAGGTTGCATTTTCTGCATAAGTGAAAACCATAGGAGGCCCAAACCTGCACTGTGACAGAGAACCCCAAAGCCTCCTCATTCTGTCCTTTCTCTTATAATTTGACCTTCATTTTCTTTCAAAATCTTGTTCTGATTTACACAGTTTCCTCTGTGCCTGGAGAAGGTCTGATGAGTACACACTAATTTACCATCTTCCACCTTTTGCTTTCTATGATTCAACCCTTGTTCACACTCCTCCTGTACCTGCCTTTTCTTTATAGTATGACAATAGAGAATAATCCTCATAGAAATGACATTCTATATGGCAGACATTAGGGCTGCATTTCTGTTTAATTTGTGCTCTGACCATTGACTCTAAATCCTGTAAAAGTTGGACCTTTATTTGTCTTGATCTATGGCGTCTCCCCAGAGCCTAAAGCAGTTCAAAGCACATAGTAGGCATTTGGCACATATTTGTTGTGTAAATGGATGAAACTGCTTGTGGTTCCAAGACATTTTGAACTTCCAAATAACAATGATTATTTCTTAAGTCCAAATACTAAAGGCTGTGTCTGAGAATTTCACCAGGATCTCATGATGTATCATGAGAGGAAATAATTCACTGTGATTATCATTGCCCTTAGCAGCATTAATCACAAAACTGCTTGTAAATGCTTAATTGTCTATGGAGATATTTGTGTTGCATGAAGAGTAAGAAAAATAATAAAATTTAGAGAGTTTGACAGACAGCTCTGATATAGACACAGACATGCTAGACCAGATGAAAGGAAAAATTCAGGTCATTTATGATGTCAAAATTAAGAAGAATGAAATATCCCATTTTTGTGCCACTAAATGATTCCACTTTTTAAAAACTAATTTTATTTAAAAATTTTCCAAACAATTTTGAATGTTTAATTAGTTTTCCATCTCTTAAAAAAAGGATAGAAAAATTCAACCAATACAGAGATGGTCAGCACACTTCATGCACATACACTCCTGTTATGGATGTTAGAAATGTCTATATATAAATAATAACCATTAGCAAATTAGTAATTGAGGCCCTCTTGATCATTGAAAATTAAAAGATAATTAATAGCTTAAAGTTTCTATTCTTACTGATCAAAGGAAAGAAATGCTTCGTGTGTCATTACCATGTATTGGGGAATTTCAGACATATAAACTCTAAGTGACAATAATGTCTGTAAAAAAACAAGGAGAGACATCTGATTTCTTCTTTTAGCAAAAACGTTATTGTAGTTGACAATAAATGTGCTGACATCATCCTAATTATTTGAATTTGCTAATAATTGTCCTCCACATTATAGTAGCACTAGTTCATCCTTAAGATGCATTATTTTTGCTAATGTTAAGATTAGCTGATTAATATTGATGGCAGCTGAGGCCAGTGGCTAATGTCTGACATCTGCTTGGGAAATCAGTGTTCCAATTCAGGAGGCTGGCATTTCTGTCGAGGTTAGAATGAGGGGTTAGTGTGTAAGGAATTATGATTAGGGTTTGGTGTATGGTTAAGGTTAGGAATAGGGACATGATCTATTTCATTTCTGTTCATCTCAATGTATTTCTAGTGTCGAGCTGCTTGCTCTATTCTGTGTTAACAGAAAGGTCTTCCCCTCTGTTCCCTTGTGGCACATTCACTGTGGCACATTATTTCACTTGCTCCATTCTATGTTAATGGCTTGATTGATCTCTTTTTCTTCTCCTCTTTTAGATCTTTGTCCTTAATTTTTTTTTTTCATTTGGGAGAGAGACTTTTTTTTGTTCCAATTGGTTTTTAGAGTCACAGGTAGGCACTTGGGCTGATTTCGAGTGGGGTGGTTAATTTTTGCATCATCCTTTTCTACATACCAACTTTAATCTTCCTTTTAAAATCACATGAAAGGGAACCTGCACTTTAATTTTAGATTTGAGAGGGAAGGGTAAAAATATATGTATTCATACTCAAAATGACTGGAATTTTAGTGAATCAAAAATTGTAAACCAAAAAGAAAATAAGTGTCATAAAGTCCTTGATTTTTTTTTCATACACAGAGATTATTTCTTTTAACTATCTTTCTCTTGTGGACTTTGGTTTGGCCTCAAGTTTTAACCAGAGTGCAGAGGAGATAAAAAGTAAAGGCTTTTCACAGCTTCTACAAAGAGAAGCAATGAAAGCTTCGTTACACATTTATTGCAGAAAAGGGGGCAATATTAAAGTGTAGTAAGTGACCACAAAGATTCTTAAAATAGATCAATCAGAAAAGCAAAAAAATCCTGGGACCATTCTGTATACTGAACAAATATCCAATGAAAATTCATTTTCTTCTTTCTCTTTTCTCTTCTCTCAACTGAAAAATCAAGTAGAAAACCATCAAAACCTTTTAAATTAAAGAAAAAATTTCAAAACTACGAAGGTCTTACTATATTGATAGATGTGGTTTATGTGATGCTCATAATGAATTCTGGGAGCCATTATATCAATGTGTTCATGATATTCTGGGCAGTAAGGCAGGAAAATGGAACTCTAACACATCTTTGAGTTATTTTTAAAAAAAAATTTTTTTTGTCCTTTTTAGCAAGATGGATTGGCATGTAAAATTGCAGTTAACATCAACATGTTTTCCTGTAGTACACATCTGTCTGTGGGGAGAAGCAAGAATAAAATTAGAAGACAATTGAAATTAGCTGTGAGCACTCCATACTGCATGTAGATTAGGGCCAGGAAAAACTGTATCTTCTGTTAGGATCTGTCCAGATCACTGTTACCTTTTACACAAAGATTTTAGCTTTCATTTCAGTCATTTAGTTTCATTTCCCAGTCTGCCATCTTCTAGCTTCAGCTAGTTGCTGCTTAAACTTTCTGTGCCTAACACTCCACATCTCTAAAATCAGGATGATGATAATAGGGATATTACATTTTGGATCATAACTGATAGACAGTAAGTGCACAATAAATATTATCTAATACTAATGGATGTTTTGATATTACTTAACATAATAACCATTGCTGTGCCTTTTCTTAGTATGTTCTCTATAAATTAGTGAATGAATAAAGAAAAAGTCACAGCATCTTCATAATAAGATTCAGGAAATTTGTAGAAATTTAGAATTAGAAGTTGTTTAGTACACTCATCCAATATTGTTGTCCCCTAACTTCTGCAGATGAATTCTTAAGGTATTTAAAAATATTTTCCTTAAATTAAGATGAAATTTGAATACATTTAGCTTTTGCCTATTGGTACTGGTTTTAAAGTCCAGAACTTCAGAATTGGTCTACATTTTTTACCATATAATCACACTAAAGTTTGGATTGCAGGCATCACCACACTCTTATGGAATATATTGTCTAGGTAAAACAAAACATTCAGTTGTCCTCAATTGACTTGATTTGCTGAGAACAAATTATTCCATCATTCTGATTTGTAAATGTCTCCTTTCACATACCATGACCAGAACATTATAACAAAATCTGACCAGTGCCCAATGCAATTATTAATATACAGTCTTCCTTTACAATCACCCCCAACAGACAAGAATGTATCACTTGTTATATGCCAGGGCTGTAATATGGATTTAGCTCCTTTAGTTCTCCCTTTGTCCAGAATCCATTTAAGGAAGATTTCATTACAGGCATTTCTTCAATAAAGAAACCAAGGTCTAGCTTGGTTATATCACTAGCCTAAGGACCTGTATCTAGTCAACAAGCCACATCTGAAACCGTTTTCTTTTCTGTCGGGAATAAACTGAGCTTTTACCTCTGTTACTATATTATCTGTCTTTTTCTGAACACTACGATGCAAAACCTTGTATTCTTGAAAAATATGCCTGAGACCTTAAAAATTAATTTGTTTTTACTTTTTAGAAGCTCTAAGAAGTAGAATTTAGCAGGTTAGTTAGGTTCTTGTATACCAAACAGGATTCCAACCCAGTGTCAGTGTCTTATATATTATTACATTTATTCTTCAATTATGAGGTAGGTGTTATTGTCATTTAAATTACTACATATCCTGTACCTCCCTGGTCACACATGACTACTTAAAAGCAAGGATATTGAATGTGCATTTGTCAGAGGTTTGCTCCAACTTTGTGAATATTATTTAAGATTGCATTAGCAATTTTGACAGCCAAAACATTACTATCTCATATTGAGCTGTGGTGACTAAAATGCACATTTTTTTCAGAGGAACTATTTGGTGGACATTCTGAAATCTGATATCTCAGTGACTAAGGACCGAAAGACTACTTTCTTAGGAGTACAATTTATCAGATTATTGCTGTAATATGAATCTTCCCTTAAAATAGATTTGTACCCAGTCTATGCTAACTCATTTCTGAGACCCTAGTGTTATTCTTTGGCTCTGGTGTCAACTAAAATTAGTACACAGTAGCAAGAGAATATAAAGAAGAGAACAAAATAAAGGAACAGGAAGGAAATTCAGTGGTTTGATATTTTGATCAATGGTTGCAGGGTCCTCGACAATAAAAATCATTATTTAGATGGCATTAATGTAGTTTTTTACTTAAGCATGAGTTCATGCTTACAATATTTTATTCTGATTTTCTTCATCATTTTTTAAATAATGGTAACTATGGATATACTCTTCTCTGAAAGAAAGAATATAACAACATAAAACAATCTGGTTGTGCAGTTCAATTAAATATACCTAAAATATAGGCAATGAGAAGGGGAGCCTTTATCTGTCATATTCATTGCAAGATAGTTATTCTAGATCTTTGAATTAATTTAGTAACATAGCCATTGAAGCACATTCCTTAAATTAAAGAAATGAAATGAATGACTGGTATTATGGCAGCAAATGGATTTTTTTCAAACTCATGGCAAAGTGAAACACATCTCTAAAGAGCCAACAAATGAGAGAAGATAAAGGTAATCAATATGCTCACACAGAAAAGTATGCTTAGTACACAAAAGTGAGTGGTTTCTGAGAATGCTTGTGTGAGAAAATTATCTCTATCAATAAAATGGATCAATTGTAACCAAATTTCAAAATAAATATTTTACTATTTGATTTTTTGATACGTGAAATTAGTTTTACTGCAGATTTTCAATATAACAATGTGTTGCAGACATAGAATACTTTCCTAATTTAGTATTTGAAGCCCTGTATAAAGAAAATGTTTCCATGTTTTTAGTTTTTCTGATATTAGCCTTAAGAATACTTTTAGGAAAAGTTTTATTTTTCCTTGCCAAATTTCAGTAAATGGAATTTAGTTGAATTTAATACAACTAGATACATGAGATGAGGCAGGCGATTTAACTGTCAAGTGAACCATAAGGAGCTAGGCTATGTAATTCTTTTTGTTTCTCTTCAAGGAATGTGTCAGTTAAATAGCATTTATTTCCTTCAAAATACTCCCTCACCTTGGCCCCTCAAAAGTGTGGCAATGCCGTTTTATTTTTAGTTTTTTGAATTACTGATCATAAAGGAGTTTAGAAGATTTCTGTGAATCGCTTTAGCGCTTCACCCATAAGCATCAGGAGCACTCAATCTTATTGGAACAAGAGAACAGAAAACAAGACTGTCTGTGGCAGTTGCTTGCTTCAAAGATACCAGTCGAGTGGATATCAGAGCAAACAGGCAGCACAGATGGTTAAAAGTAAGTTAGTGTTTCTGAAATTAGTTTAAATTGTTTTAATAGCTATTTGTATTTTAACATCGTCCTTTGATGATTCATATTTTGAAATTATATCTATGAAAAGAGGTGCCAAATTGAGAAACCATTTGCATATTCATAGAAATATTAATTTTCAGAGCTGTATTCTTTAAGATTGATTTGAATCAACCCAAATGTCAAAACCTAAAAATAAAGAAATGAAAACCCCTCAGTCAGTTTTAATTAGCTTTGTTTCCTAATTTCATAAAAATCTCTTAAAACATTTGAATTCTCACAAAGCCCATTTAAAAGTATGGCTATATTTCTAGGAAAATGTTCTAATTATTCATTTTTAATCTATGTATTATAGTATTTACTTTAAAAGTTATCAGTGTAGCAGAATATAATGAAGGAAAAATGATCCCAGTAACAGAATTCTATTGCATCAGGATTCATTATACATTATTCTTTCTTTTTCAGTGCAGGGTGGGCAGTTTAGATCTGACCTCTTTCCTTTTTTGTTTAAGTATTTTCGAATTCTAGTCATTGTGCAGTGAGAATTTGCAGGTGTTAAAGAGAACTTTTTCCCCTCTAGCTGGATGTGGAAAGGACAATGCAATTAATAACAGATGGCACGGGATGACCACGTCCTTGAGAGAACGCCTTATTGGCACCTCCTGCTAATTGTATCACATATAACACAACTAAAAGCATAATAAATCTAAACTGGGGGACATTTTATGCAAGAGCTCTTCTCCTTTTCCAGACGGTAAATTGCTCAGCTCTTGAAATATCTATAACCTTGTGACACCCAACTTGCATTAGCTTAATTGCCTTTTTTTCATTTCCCTCCCTCCCCCTTCTACCCTCGCTTCTCTCTCTCTCTCTCTCTCTCTCTCTCTCTCTCTCTCTCTCTCTCTCTCTCTCTCTCTCTCTCTTTCTCTCTCCCCCTCCCCCCGTCCTTCTTTCTTGGGTATAAGGGAACAATTGGGCTTTGTTTATCTACCTGGTTTAATGGTATGTCTAAAGCAACTATATTTCCTGGCTTGTATAGAATTTGATTAGGGTTTGATCTACTGGCTTTAATGGGAACTTATTATTTTAAAGGGCTTTAAAACACTTTCCTTAACAAAAATGTTGGAAAAGAAAGTATATGACTAGTGCAGATGTAATTTAATAAGCCTGTTGAAGAGAGTTGTCATTAAATGGGAAAACATGTAAGCTTCAGATAGACATATACATATATAGGTAGTTATGCCCACACAAATATATTTATATACACATATACATGTACATATCTATATTATATATAGATATATATACATACATACATAAATATTCACACTCATACATATACACACATTCATGCACAGGGCTTTCTTTTTTTGCCAAATAACAATAACTAAACCATCTGCTTTGCAGTAAAAAGGATCAAGTTTTTACCAGTTTCAGTGTTATTAACAATTTTAAAGTAAAATTTTAGAATATGTCTGTATGTAATCCTCTAGCAAGCAGTTTTTCCCTTTATTTTTGGAAGTTTGCCTAAAAAGAAACAAACCAAAAAAATTAAATTGTATTTGTAGAAGGTTAAAAACAAAAATTCTGAATCAAGGGAAGTGAATTGAAATTGTGTTTTGGCTGGCTAGCTGTGTTGTGTGTGTGTGTGTGTGTGTGTGTGTGTGTGTGTGTGTCTGGGTCCTTTCTTTAGCTATCTATATATGTTATTCCTCCTCAGCAATTTACCCACAGAGGTGAGAGCAATACTGGTATTTGTGTCAGTTGGATGAACTAACCCTAAAATAAGACTTAGCCCACACAAGAAATGCTATAAGGTTAGGGAAAGAAACTACATTCTGCGACTTTTTTCTGGTATAAGATTTATTACTGGATCTCTTCCTGATTACTCATACTTTGGAAAATAACTCTTAAGGCCACTCTGGACCTGAAGTTTTTATAAAGGGAAGTAGAAGATTGCCATGATCTGAACAGCCTCACTTGGTCTCTGTTAAGACATGAACCACTTAGTTACCTGGGAGGCACATAGTCCCTGATTGCATCTTTACAACAGAATTTAAAGCTCAACATTTTATTTTAGTTTTGTGAATTTCAAACTTGGTTGACTTAAATCACAGTCTCCATGTAATTACTTAATGACCTTGGGTGAGTTCCACCACTTTTCAGAGCATCACTGTTTCTCTTATAAAAATGAGGGATCCGGACTAGAATTAGGAGTACTGAACAGTGTTTGCTCCCTTGACGACTAGGGTCTGTCCAAACCCCCGCTGTGGCTGTGTGGAGGAATGGCGGTATGAGAATAGCAATGGTGGGCTGTAATTCTCAGAGCATTTCCGGTATTTGTTCTATTCGCTTATGTTTCAGGCAGAATTTTTAAAAACAATTATCTTTGAATATATGTCCTCATGTCTAAAAAAACCCAATCAAAAAACAAGTAGACTGCAGAATTGCTAAAGTTCCTTTCAACTAGAAATTCTATGATGTATGTATTAGCATGCCTCCTATTTAATATGAACTAATTCTAATGTCCCAAATGAATGAATCATGTTTCATAAGAACCAATTACTCTGCTCCTTCCCCATGTCTGCAGTTGAGTTGAATAATGAGAAATATAGTGATGAATATCAATAAACTCTTCTGCATTAAATATATAAATGTTTTAAATGTCTGTTGCTTTGTATCTCTCTTTCAAAGAAGCATAGTCATTTTTGTAGCAGGCCGGATCTCTAAAGCCCAAGTGAGTAATGTGAGTATCAGGTTTTATGTTTGCCTTTGGTTTAAGATTTGTCATCTTCATCCCGTGTATTTTCAGTTCACAGTCACCAGATCAATATCATTGGATAGTTGCTCAATGGAAACATGAATATAGTTATTATTCTTAGAAAATGAGGAAAAGCATAGGGTTAATTATGATGACATTTCATCTGTATCCCTCTTCAAATCAGACATTTTCTAGGGGCAGTTACTTATTCCTGGTTCAGTAGTCAAATAAAATGTTTATCCTATACACAGATGAAATAAAGGCTAATGTTATAGTGAAGATACTCATTGCCATAGATCTCTGGACAATAATTCACCTCATTCTTGACTTTCCCATTTTTGGTTGTTGTTGTGAGGATTAAAGCAAAATATTCAGTGAAAGTATTGAATAAATACAATATTCTTTTACAGGTAGGGTGTGTCTTATTTATCTTTGTAACCTGATAACATGTTTCCCAACCCACATATGATGCTCAGTAAATCTTTTATGAATATGTAAATAAATAAAATAATGAATAAGTACTATACATAATTTTATACCTGAGTGAGTGCCTAACATAAGTGCTCCATAGAGGTGAGTTTCCATTCTGTACATTGTTTATAACAAAGATAATAGAAACAAAAAATAAACAACCGCGTATATGCAGCTTATCTATATATTATCATATATTATTCCTACAACTGCAAAAAGAAAAATCAAGGGTGACCTATAAGAAGATGGCTAGCTCGTTTCCTGTATCTCATTTATTAGGGAAAAGAAGGAGACAAAGTCAAGAAAAGAGGTGTGAAAAATAAAATGCACCTTTTTTAAGTTACAATAACCTTTATCTTCTGCAAGTCATTATGGGTTTTGCCACTCATTTTGAACCTAAATTTGTCTCAGGTACACATAAACCAGGTGATATCTCACTTATATTATTGTAAATTATTTACATCACAAATTCTGGGTCATGAAGCAGAGGTGATGGAATATTTTTACATAAAAATGTTAGGATCATGTTTTATTTTAAGCCTCTTTCTCTGATCATTTTATTTGCAGTATAAGTATGTCCTACATTAGTTCCTGGATTTAGGCATTAGTGAAGTGCATGGGATCAGTAAAATATTGAGCTTTCCACCTCTCCTGATTAATGTTATTCCTCAAACCTTGGGTTAATTGGTGATATATTGGGGTATACCCAGGACGGAGTGTTCGACTTTCTATGTATGTATGACTTGGATAAGTCACTTGAAATTACTTAGAGCCTTGTTCTCTTTCAGAAATACTGTGACAGTACCAGATATTGACTGACTTATTATTTAGAGTTGAAAATTATCCATAATGCTTGATACTACTGGAATAATAAAAACCAACTATTAAAAACAGTGCCTCAAACAGCACAGCTCCTGAGGACTCCAGAGATATCTAGGCACAATAGATAGGGAAGACAATCCCAGGGATTTGGCACCCTGTCAGTAGGCCTTACTTTGGAATAGATGCTCCCAGTGTAACATAGTTAGACTCATTTATAATTTCCCCACACATGGTTCTTCTGCCCCTTTAATTTGAACCTATAATTAGCACTATATTCATTAAATATATGTCCCAGAGACTTAACTCTTTGGTCTGTTCATGTGATGGTTGCACCCTGAATCTCAGCAGAGTTGCAACACCTACTCTCTAAATCATATGACTCACCAGGACAACTAACAAAAGGATGATGATGGACAACACCCATCCCAGGAAGCGGAGAATGTCTGCAACTGCAAGCAAGACCGTTCCATCTATCTGCCCCATGGGATCTAAGCCCCCTCTCAATCGGAGGCAGGGTGGGCACCACTATCCCCAAATCCTCAAGATTGAGGAATGAACAAACCTAAGAGTCCATCAACTGTGGACTAAAGTAGATTTATTATCATTCTAGCAATGAAAAACCTTATATCATTGATATAAAGGCAGTGGCCACCAGAGATTCTGAGAGGAGAGAGAGGGAAGAATAGGTGCAACATGGGGGCATTTTGGGGACATTGGAATTGTCCTGCATGTGTTGCCATGCCAGATACAGGCCATTATACATTTTGTCAAAACCTAGAAAATTGTGTGAGGCAAAATGTACACTATAATGTAAACTATAGTCCTTGGTTAGTACAGTGCTTCAGTATCTGTTCATCAATTGTAACAAATGTAAAAGACTAATGAAAGTTGCTGTTAATGTGGGAAAGTGTGGGACGGGGAGGAGGTGGGATAGATGGGAATTCCTTATATTTTTGATGTATAATTTTTGAAATCTAGAGCTTCTTTAACAATATATATTTTTTAAAAGACAATGTCTTCAGGGGAAAAAAAATTAAGAAACAAACAACAAAACACCTAGTGGAAAAATACTGGCTTTGGAATTCATTTGACCTAGATTTACTCTTGGCTTTTCAGGTCACTATATGATATTCAAAAGTTTTTCATACTCTAAGTTGCTTAGCTATAAAATATAAAAGAAACCTCTTAGGATTGTCTTTAGCTAAAATAAAATGAAAGCAAAGTGCCTAGTACAGTGCCTGGCCCATGTTTTCCATTCAAGTCACTGCTTGTATTATTATTATTATTTTATACTTGTTATGAACATTAGTTAAAATATTAGCTCCAAGCAGTGGTTCTCAATGGGGGGGGGGGAGCAGGGCAGGTCTTCCTTCCTAAGGGAACTTTGGCAATGTCTGGAGATGTTTTTGGTTGTCACAACCAGTGGAAGTAGCATTTTTGCTACTGGCTTCTAGTGTTTAGAAACCCGGCATGTTGCTAAACATTGTGCGATGTACAGGACGACACCCCATAACAAAGAAGTATTTGGCTCAAAATGTCAATAGTGCTTAGATTGAGAAACCCTGGTTTAGATACTTTTGTGTCACACTACTGTATCAAAAAGCAAAAGTTGTAATTGAAATTGACCCCTTCAGATTCCAAGATTTAAGCTAGAAAGTATCTATACTAAATGGCCTCCATAACTCTTCCTTTATGGTCTCTTTGGTCTTAGAGAGCACGGCTCCTGCCCTTAATATAACTAGTAGAAATGCCTTAAAACATCTAGTTATTTGAGACATTGAGAGTCTGAATTGTAATTTCCCCGGATCAAATTGGCCAAGGAGTTAAGAATTGAAGCTGCAGTTCACCTGAATTATTCTGTGGTCTGATTTCCCCACCGCCTTTAGCCTCAGCTATTCTCAGGAAATCAGAGGGACTGTAGAGAATCAATGTTGTACTGGATGGCTAAGAGCAGTGTTGCTTTATCTTAGCACAATTTACTTTGCTAACATTAGTTTTGAGTTTATATTAAATATTGTATGTATGGCGCTTATCTACTTTATTCATCCCAATGCATTTTGTAATATGGTCAAGGGTGTTAAAAATCATTGTTAGGTTAGGACATGGATGAGATAAAGACTAAATATCACCTTAATTAACAATGGGGTTTCTTCTTCTTCCATTTTTATTAAAGAGTGATAAAAACTATCCTCATGTTGTCACCCATACCTTGGTATTTGACCCAAATTGCCATCAAGAGGACAGAGATAACAATCATGAAAATCAAAGAAAAGCAGAAGAATCTGTGACATTCATTTCTTTAGACCTTTAGTAAAAAAATCAAGATTCCCCAAAACTCATATATGAAAATTGTTTTTTCTCCATTAGGAAATCAATCACTAATTTGGTTGAACCGGTGGATGCTTTACTATTGAAACTGCCTTAAAACAAGGAGGCACTTTGTATAGGTATAGCAACAAGTGATCAACAAGATCACTCCCCTTCCTGGGAGTTTATACTCCTGCACTCTTCAGCCTTACATGTGAACCCTGACAGCTATTTCTTGATTTGCATTTTTTGTTTCTATCTGTTCAAGTAAAATTTTAAAAAGAATGATACAAACCTCTTTCAATCAGCATTTTCCCCCGAACTCACAGTGCCTTTAATCTGTACATTTTTTCTTTTTATCTCCTTTTGATTTCACGACCTTTTGTATCGTCTGCTATGAGTAGAGCATTGATGATACACACCAACAAAAGACACAACAGTTGCATTGAACAGGAAATCTCTCTAAAGGAGGCTTGAGGGATAAGCAATGTTATATTGACAAGCTGCACTAGAGGGCAAGAGAGAGAAGAATTCTAGCTTCAGCTGCAGGACTACAGAAAATACAGAAGATAAGCTCCAACATTCACCCTTGGGAGGTTAGTAAGTGAAATTTGTTTAAAAGTCCCTTTCAGATATTTAACACTTACTTGGGAGTGAAAATGACTCTGCAATATAGGTAAAAAACCTTTTCATATCTATCTCAGAAGAGAATTTATTGTGTTGTATGAAAAGCCTTTACAAAAAAATTTTAAAAAAAGAAAGAAAATTCATCTTTGCTGGAACAAATGCACAAGGAAATATTGTGGAACTCTAATAGGGAAAATAATCTTTCACAAAACTATAAGCTAGTTTTATAAAGTCCTTGACCTTTTCTTTCTGCAAACTGTTAGTCAGTTGGGTTTCCCTCTCTTCTCTTGATGATATTTTGAGTTGGGAAATCAATGTGCTGGCTGTACCTTTGAGCCAAGCACTGTCATGTCCTGGTAACTATCTTTTTTTTTGTAAAAAATAAGAATTAAAATGGTTAGAAATGAGACAGCCCAATGGAAATTGTAACACTTGGTTATTTATCTGCCATTAAATGAACCAGCAAAGAGGAAGGGATGAACTGTCACCTGCTAGCTCTCTAATTCATCTGCTTTTTAGAACTGCACTGCCACTCCTTGTAGCTAGAAATCAACAGAAAGAAGACCTCATCCTTAGAATAACATGAACTGAAAACTCCTCTGCTCTTTTCTGTGTTTCTGCTTAGTAGAGGCTAACTTAAAATACCTCTGTGTTTGAATGGAGTTGGCAACCAACTTTTGACAAATCACTAATGGGTTAAATAGATTGAAACATATAACTTCTAAAATCTAAACATATTGGAGATGCTGAATTGACTTGTAGAAGTAAAATCTATATTACATAAGATTAATCACAATGTAAAATATATAAAAATTAAAAATATTATATTGACAGTTACAGCTATTTAGAATTTATCAAACAAATTTCATTGCATCTGAGGAATGTTCCAGAGGAAATGGACTTTTAGGATAACATGTGAAAGTTAAGAGACTAATTGGAATAAAGGGAATTGCCAAACAATTGGATACTCTATTTTAGAAGCAAAAGATTCGATTTTTTCAAATCTATCCTGAAATTGGTCATTATAGTCTTGAATGAAGAAAAACTGATTTAAATAGCTATTTAATGTTCTTTTGATTTTGTTAGCATTTTTGTCTTCCATTGGTATATATGAATAAACTATAGCCAATCCTCTTGCCTATAATAGGCAAAAATGACAAAAAAATATTTTGAATAGCCTTCAAATTATAGAATTTGAACCAAGTTGACATGAAAAAGAGCTGTGTTAATATAATTGGAAGCAAATTGAGCACTTTTATAAACATTACTATCCTAGGCTTGATGCTTCTGCAAGACAGAGATGACTTTTTGGAATGAACAAAAATCACCATTGTAAGGGAGGGGAGAGTGTTTGCCTAAGGGAGTGGAAAATCTAAGTTGTCTCTCTTCATTCAACAGGACCCCAGTTTCTCTTGTGTAAATCTCATCCTTCAGAATGTAATGAAAACTTGAGGATACCCTGAGAGGAACCTGTTCCTTTTAGTAAATGATGCAAGCCCTATTGACTTACAGTGAAAATTAGTTTATGGATCTATTTACTGCTCCCTTTGGTACCAGCGCTCTCTCCATTCTTCCTGGTGACACAAAAGAGCCTAAGAACATGCAGCTTCATATCAGAGCTTTGACATAGGGGATGGAGAGCACTGAGATTCCTAGAAAGTTTATGCCTGCCTAGAATGGCCTTGCCTGGCTTAACTAGTAAGAGAAATGGCCTGTGGTGCTTTCCAAGGCAGTCAGATGATTGTCCTAAATATCAGATAAAGTCGATTTGGGAATTTGGTGATGGCAACATTCAGTAGACTAAATGTTTTGTCTTAAATTGGGCAGCTCTTAGAACTTTAAAGTATTTTTTATATTGTGTGCTTCTAAACAATGGGACATTATACACACATAGATATTTTTACATATATTTTCCTTATTGTTTCAGAATGAATTCTATTGAGTTAACCTCTGATTACCTATTTCAATAAAATAACTTCTACATAACATCTGACAAAGAAATGGGAGCGTAATTTTAAGTACTTCTTAATAATGTAGAATGGCAAATTTTCATCTAAAAAAAACCTTTTTTATCTGAAAATAAGGTATCTCCTCAACTGACAAAGGCACTGCCTTTCATAGAGAGGCATGTAATCTTTTCTTCTTCTCATGTTGGGAAGTTCAGGCTCAAATTACTTTATCAGTAGAAGATTTTTTACTAATTCAAGTACTCAGAGCATGCAGTGTTGAGTTTCCAGGAAGGAACCACTCTGCTGTTTATATGTTCTCAGTATTTCTCAGGTAAATTTCTGCCACTTAAATTGATTAATGCAAATACAGTACAAATGAAACTTTCATGCTAAAACAGTTCTCATCATTTTTAAAATAAAAAATAAGGAATATAGCAAATTCAAAAATTACTGATATAAGGCAGCCTCATTATTTACCAAGTTATGAAACCAATATTAAAATATATTCGAGAAGGTCTTCCCAACCTTGAAAGAGGAATACAGAATAGGAGAAAGGTGAACTTCAGAAAAAAAGGAAACTTTTCACAAACTATATACTTAGAACATGAAAGACTATTCGACCCTGCTGATTAGTTATGCTTGCAGAAATTGCAAATATGTAATTGGATCATCAGTCCATGAGCTCTGGGGAGTTCTAGGTAGAAACAGGCAATCTCTTACTATTATTTAATCTGTAAAGTGATATAGTGGTGCCTCCTTCAGGCTTGAAGACAGAGTTAGATTCCACATACACAACAAACAACAGAACAGGACTTTATATATTTCTAGTCAGAAAGGTCAAGTACTGAAATTGACCAGTTGGTTAAAATAAAACCACTTGAAAGTTTAACTTAGGGACATTTATTCAGAGTCTTGTATGTATAGTGGGGCCAATGTTGGGTTTAGGACAGTGGAAAAGGAAAGCTGAAATACTGTATTTCAAAACTTAAGCTTGGAGAGTGGGTGTAGTTCAAGTGGTTGAGCACCTGCTTCCCATAGACGAGGTCCTGGGTTCAATCCCTGGTACCTCCTGGAAAAACAAAACATACTAGAGCTTTAAAGAATAAGATGGACTTGGGGAGTATGTGAAAAATAAGTTCAGTGAAGGATAAAGACAATCATTTTAATATCTTTTCCCTAAAACAGTGAGAAATATAGTTTATATTCTATTTCCTTTTGTTTTTATATTATTAGTGGCTTTCATCTACCAAGCAACATCATGGGAACTTTATGTACACAATCTCACTTATTCTCACATGCAAAAAACATAAAGTAAATCTCACCCAGAATGCCTGATGAGCCTGCTTTAGCTTTTATAGCTATTATGTTGTAGAGCCAGAAATTAAATCAGTTCTCTATAGCCCTAAAGTCCATGTTCTTTCCACCAAACCAATACAAATGTCATTGTTTTATATTTTATAAGCCAAATATTCTGTTACTTTACCCACCATTAATTATTTAATGTGTTTAAATGTTCAATATTTCACTAATGTTAATAGTTTTAAAAGGTAATTATGTTTAATTAGATTTTCTACTTTAATCAGCAAAAAAATCCAACAGACTTTAGTCCAATTGGCATTCTTTGGTACTATTTGTTTTGAGAATGAAGGAAAATATTTTTTTCTCTTTTGCAAAATCAGACAAATGCAATGTTTCCCTTGGAAGACTATTATGGTAGATATCTAACAGTTTCAAAGATAATTAAGTTTTTTTTTTTTTATTTCTTCAAGATGGGACTTCCTGAATTACTATTATATTCAAGACATAAATGTAATCACATGGCCTATAAACAATCTAACAATTTAAAGAGGGTTTGTTGTTTATTGTATTTATGAAATAAAAAGGGAAGAGTTTTTAAAATATCCAACTCTAGGTAATAGGCTATTCTGAGTAGTGTGGAATTTAGGAATGTTATGGCAGATATGTTAAGATCTTAAGATGGGTTAAGATTTCTGCTCCCCTGTACACTCTGACCCTGCACTTGCTTCCTCCCTCCCTTCCTTCCTTCCCTCCCTCCTTCCTTCCTCCCCTCCCCTCCCCTTCCCTCCCTTCCCTCCTCTTCCCTTCCCTTCCCCTCCTCTCTCATTCCCTTTCCTTCTTTTCTTTTCTTTTTTTTGTTAAGGGAGAAATACCATCAGAAGCATCACAAGAAGGGAAATAACATGCTTGGGCATCTGTTACATGCCTAGGACCATGCTGGGTGCTTTACATCCACTGCCTGATTTAATCTCAGGAATAATCAGTATTTCTTTCTCCTGAATGTCAAGTAAACTGAGTTCAAAGAAGTTCACTGACTTGTCCAAGTCACACAATTGAGAAATAGTAGAACAGGTATTTAAACTTACATCTATTTGACCTTAGAGGCTTGGTATTTTTCCACTATTTCAGGATATTAGTGAAATTGCAAAATGGATCTGAGACTTTATCGATTTATAACTTTCTTTTTTGGCACACACAAATATAGATGTTTTAAAAACAAAAGGGGAAATTTAAGAGAAGCTGGGGATATATTAATGATTTACATTTTAGGCTGCCTCAGTTAATGAAGTCATTGCTAAAATGTTATGCATAAATTACATATTTGTAAGTTGAATCCAATTCTCTAAATTTGCATTCACTTCATTTTAGTGTCAGTAGTATAGTTTTTCTTTTCTCTTCAGTGGGCAGTGGCTTTTAATCATTTAAACTTTACATTTCCCATTTAATATTTCAAATGAGATCTGCTTAAAAAATAACTATACTGATATTTTAAGAGAATGATTTTGTGAATTCTTTTTTTGATGCCAGTATTCTTACTTTAACTTACTTTCCCCCATCATTTAGGTGTGTTTAAAAATTAAATTTTCTGTTGGAGTAGATATCTCTGTACCTCCCTTAGAACTGTAAAAGATAAGCCCGTGGGCTTATTCTGAACCTAAGGACAAAGAAGTAGAGTTATGAATAACATGTTATGATGAAGAGATGATGGTAAAAAAAAATGTAAAAAAATATGTCAGCGCCATGAGAATGTATAATTAATATGATCTAAGGCTATATTTTTTCAAATTTTTCAAAAGTGTATTCCATGGAATATTAATCCTGTGATTTGTCCCATCCCCCCAAAAAAACATATGCAAAAGATAAATATGTGTGTACATGTGTAAAAATTACCTTGTGAATCCCTGCTGTATTCAAATATTAAAAGTTCACATTAGCACATTAAAGAGTGTGTCATGCCTAACAGTAGAGAACACGCTGCATTTTTTTCTGATTTGTTCATGAAAAGGGATACATATTTACAAGATTTCAGGCTACAGTAACATCTTTCATTGAGGTATAGTTATGGCAGTTTTACATTTTAGAAGGTACAATTTAAATTTCTTAGATTTTTTTCTTTTGTTTGAAATAAATATGTAACAATGTCCATTCCAATGGATTCCATAATTAAATCCCCCCAAGAACAATGTCCCCAAAACAATGGTTGAAAATGTTTATCATATAGATTGTACAAATTATACTTGTGAAAATGGCATTGAAACATACTCATATTCAAGCCCTCATCAATCTTATTTTAGACCAAGAACATATTTGTTATAGTGTTAGACTGATGGCCTAGCAAAGGACCTAGTATAATTCAAAGCATAATCTGTGAGGTATCTTCCACACAGCCTAATTGCCTTTTTTTCCTGCTAGTTTTTATAAACATGTTTAGCATTTATATGATTTATCTTTTTAGATTGATGTTATCCAAAGGCCCCAAACTTCTCAAGTATCTTAAAATGAAATAGTGAGTGTATACTTTTTTATTGTTGTTTTCATTGATATCCCCATTTCCAAGAAGCTTCCTCTATGGTGTTAACTTGTACCCACATGGCTTAATCATCAGGATTGGGAACAGGGAATTCTTGACCAAGAAGAAAACGCTTTAAACTAATAAACAATGTGGTTGCAAAACAATGGAAAAAATAGTTTCTTCATCTGGGCAACAGCTCGCTTTTCACACAATCGTTTATTTACTTATTTTTTTTTTTTACAAAGACTTGCTTGAGAGCCTCATCTTGCTATTCCCACTGATCCTAAACTAATATGTTACAAATGTTACCCAGTCCCAATCAGTTTCTCTTCTTAAAGGCCTACTTTCAACCACTTAAGTTGAGACTCCAAAGCCCTGTATATATCCATTTATGAACCTTCTAAGGCTCTGTCAAGGTAGAGAACACCTCCTTTATTTTAAACAAGGATCTCCCTCCCATATCTATTTGGTCACAAAATCTGCCTTTCATGTGATACCTATCAAAGGCATCTAGAACAAATGCTCCTCATAATTCATCTTGTGATGTTCTAAGCTCATATCCAAAGCCACAGGATAAGGATTTACTCTACCCAACTTGAAAGGATGTTGAGAATAAAGTCAGTCAAGATAGGTTAGAGGAGCTTGAAATAGTCTAGGTGAGAAATGATGAGGATCGCAGAATGGAATAGATTCTAGATACACTCAGGATATGATTAAATTGATTGGATTTAGTGACTATTCAATTAAGAGGAAGGAGTCACTCGTATGGGGACTGCCTCAAGTGATTAGTTAAAGGGTACCTTTATTACATGACAAAGGAAAGTTAAGAAGAAGGATTGTTAGGGTAAAGATAAAGAGTTCACTTTTGGACAGTTGATTGGGAAATACTTGGGAATCATCCCATTAGAATTTTCCAGTAGCAGCCAGAAATAGAAGTTTAGTGCATAGAAAAGTTATAGATGTCAGAGTCATCATGCTGTATGAAGCCCCTGGGAGATGGATGAGACTCTGGATGATTTAATCTTTAACTGGTACAGATCCAATTTCTTCATTAAATGTATCGAGTGGAGCAAGGTGCTGAAAATGCAAACTATATTTTGCTACTATAAATTTGTTCTTGAAACATACGGGGTATAAGTAAGTAAATAAAAATCATTTTTAGCAACGTATTAAATATTTTAGCTCTTTCAGGTGAGAAGGGGTCCATGATGCTGCAAACCAGTCATCCCACAGAGAAACAGGCAGTGTTTGAGAAAGTTAATTGCTGAAGGTGTTTTACCTTCTCTCCAGGCTGACTCCAACAAATACTGCATTAAGCTTATAAATACATTATTAATCAGGAAAAGAGGTGTTGAATAATGATTCATCGGGAACTTAAATAATTTTGTGATCTCTTTGGAAATGTTGACAGTATTATAGGAAATAGTAAATATATTTCCTCTTAAGCATTTGCTTGGTCCATTTACAGTAATTCCCTATTCCTGCTCAACTATTCACTTTCTTCTCAAACTTGTGCATTTATATTACATTCAGTAATCAATAATGCCCACAACAACGACATGCTCAGGGTGTGTGTGCCCTCAGGCTAACCGAACCTCGAGTTGGCACATGACCAGTCACTTCCCATTTCAAGAAAATAACAGTACTGGCTATGGTATGCTAAGCACATACTCCATGCCAGAATTCAATAAGAACTTTGCTCATATTATTTAATCCTCAAATGAATCTTGTAAGGTAAAATTTAATATTGTCTTGTAAATATAAAGAAACTGAGGCTCTGGAAGTTAATGTTCTAAGTTACAAAATCAGTAAGAGGCAGAGCTCAATATTGACTACAACTTTGTATGATTCCACAGTCTGTTTGTAGTTTTTCCATTGCCTCATAATTCCTATAGGTAGAAGACAAAATTGGGGAGAGGGGAGGGAGAATTTTTCCTTTTCTACGTGGATTACTTACATCCTATAGCATGAGATTTATATATAAAACTTTATACTGTGTTTTTCCATTTTGTTATGACAGCAATTAATGGGAGCTAATACATATATGCAAGATTATTCAATATTTGAGCATTGTTTTGTTCTAAAAAACAATTCTTCTAGCAGTGATGGACACTGTTTATAAATACTAAGGCTGGTAAGGAATCACTTAATTTAAAAATATGTGTAAGGGATGTTAGATAATTGCCCCAATTTAAGAACTGATTTTGATTTCTGTTAAGAAACCTGTTTAGTGCTGCCTTTTCCAGAAATATTCTATTAAAGCTTTTTCTTTCCTTTTAATAAAGGGAGTAGAGAATATATTTAATATTCCACAAAAAAAAAACTGCTCTGCTTTGCCTTTTAGAAGTAATCAGTGAAGGAGGGTATCAATCAGCAGACCATTTATTCCAAATCTATTAAACAGATTAACTCACTATTGATTAGGTTCGTATACAGTATGATGAGTTTGTGGACTACATTGAGGCTTCCATCATCAGACATATGCATAGCTCTTCTTTGCCCATGAAAGTTCTTGATCTAGTTCTTTTAATTCTTTATATCCAATGAAATACATTATGCCTTCCATATCAGTTGATATGAGATTAGACTATTAAAATTTATATTTGAAAAATTTACCCCCAAATTTGCTGTTGTCAATATTATATGGTCATTAACTTTGATTTATTTTTCTTCAAATACATGTTTAAAATGGATTCTAACAGATAAGCAAGGCAAATAGAATTGAAAGCAATTTAGCCAAAGGGAAAAAGATAGGTGAAAATATTTATATAGAGTTGTCTTAAATGGTATCTAAATGCATTAAGAAATGTGTTCTATAAAAGTAACTTTCCTTATCTCTAGTAAAGTATCAACAGCCATGCTGAATCTTTTTTGATAAGTTTTGACATTTTACAATGAAAGCTATTTTAACAAAACCACATTCAAGAAAAATGCTTAAACATTTTAAATGCTGCCTAATGTGGTAAATATATTTTTGTTTCTATTGCAGATAGAGATTTCATATTTTTGGTATATTTTGAAAATATTAATCCTAGGAATAATAATATGAATCAAATGCTTGTATGTTGAGGGTAGAAGAGAAGAATGATTAAACTTAACACATGAAAATGCATGTCCTTCAACTAAATAAAACTGTTACCACATAATACTTGTAATGGTTTGACAGCTTTATGTAATTATGAATTCCAAAAATATAAATTGAATCATGCTTGTAAACTGATCTGTTAATCTGGGCATGATTGGGTTATGATTAGGGCGTTAACTGTGCCAGGTCAGTAGGGCATTGATCCCCGCCCCTCAGTGGGTGTGGTCTCAAGTATAAAAGGCAAGGCCAGGGCCCGGCTAGACAGCTCAGTGGATAAAGAGCTCGCCGGTGTACCACATGGGAGGCCCGGGTTCGGTTCCCGGGACCTCTCCGAGCGGGCAGACGGCCTTGAGAAAGGCAAGCCTCCGTGGGTGGGGCAGAGCCGCCGTGGGCAAGGCAAAAAGCCACCACAGGCAGGGCGGAGCTCCCACGGGCATGGCAAAGTCACCCGTGAAAAGCGGAGCTGCCGCCTGCGAACTGCGGAAGCCGAGCAGCCCGCAAAAAACATGGAGGACTGCTGCCCGCAAAACATGGAGCGGAGCCGCCCGTGGGAACGGAATGGAGCCACCCTCGAACGGAACGAGCCACTGCCGTGGAGGGCTGACTTGGCGCGTCGCCGCGGGGACGGGGGGAGACAAGAAGCAGACATAGAAAAACACAGAAGAATGGACACACAGCGAGAGCAAGCAGAAAGGGGGGGGGATATGTAATAAATAATAAATAAATCTTTAAAAAAAA
>PVKH010001557.1:7677-30158 GCA_004027955.1 Chaetophractus vellerosus
GGGAGGCCCTGGGTTCGGTTCCCGGGGACCTCTCCTAGCGGGCAGACCGCCTTGAGAATGGCAAGCCGCCATGGGCGGGCCGGAGCCGCCGTGGGCAGGGCAAAAAGCTGCCACGGACAGGCAAAAGCCGCCACGGGCAGGGCAGGTCGCCTGCAAATCGAGCACAGCCAGCCACCCGCGAACTGGAGCCGGCAGTGATGGAAGCAGAAGCCGCCCACAAGCGGGGAAAGCCGCGCCTGCGCAGTGGCCAAGTCTCGGCGCGTCGCCGCAACGGGGGGGAAGGGGAGATATGTAATAAAATAAATAAATCTTTAAAAAAAAAAAAAAAAAAAAGAATACTCATAATCATTCCCTGTATATAGCCGCACTGTATTTCTTTTTAGATCCTTTCCAAATACAGATCATTGTGATGACATTTTTTTTCATTCAGTGAATGAAAAGTGTTGAAGAGAAGAGACAAATTTCCTGCTTTTGTGAGCCTTACATTTCAGGAAACAGTGATTAAGTGTTGTGAAGGAAATAAAATGGGGTGATGCAGCCCAGTTAGTCTGGAACAGCCTTGCTAAGGGGGTGATGATTAAATTGAAGCATGAATGACAAGATACACAAAGACTTGACGTCAGAACACTTCAGACAAAGACACAAGCAAGAGCTAAGGTGGGAATAAGCTTGATGTGTTCAAGGAACAGAAAGGCCAGAAGGCAGTGAAGGGAAGAGAGGGAAGGGCTGAAGTCAGAGATGAAAGGAATGAATCACACACTACTACCTCAGAGGCCCAGGGAAAGAGTTTGGATTTTATTCTAAGCGCAGTGAAAAGTTATTGGAAGGCTTCAAGCAGGAGAAAAGATAAAACGGATTTGCTTTTTCAAAAGACCACACTAGTTTCTAAGTGGGGATGAACTAGAGGAGAATAAGAGTTGAAGTCCGGAGACCAGTTAGAAGGCTGGGTTGAGGGAGACGGTTGTGGAGACAGAGAGAAGCAGACCAAGTGGGAAGACAGTTTGGAAGCAGAGCAGGAGGACTTGGTAATGGCTGGATGTGGGAAGTGAGGAAAAGGGAAGAATCAAGGATGACAGGATATTTTCATGAGGAACCGGATGCCATTTTACTGAGAAGGGAAGAGGAGAAGGAGAGACTGAGATGTGAGAGATGACAACTGAGTGCTAACTAGGTGTTAGCCATTGTTCAAAGTACTTTACATGGATCAACTCCTTTAATCATGAGGCAGGCATTCTCACAATTATTACCCTCATTATAGATGAGGAAGAGAGGTAAAGCAGCTTGTTCAAGGTCATAACCGCTATGTGATGTAGCTTGAATTAAACCCAGGCAGTATGACCCTTAACCAGTAGCTATATATAATCATACATAAATATTTTCCTAAGATTTGGGACCACACCACAGTTACAATTTTACAACTTCCCACAATTAGTTTGTTTTAACTAAAAAACATTAAAAACAAAAATAATGAGCTTAAAAATGAATTTAGATTTAGAAAAGGAAAAAATACAAAATTTCTGAAAAATGGGCAAAAATGCTTAAAGATGCAGAATGGTTACAAAAATCTCCCCATTATTCACAGAAATTACCCGTTGGAAAAGTGACTCAAGATATTTATTATTTATTTTCCACCAACTCTCATTTCAATCAAATTACTGGGTTGACCAATTTGCCTTCACCCAAATCATATGCTACCAAAAATCCTTCCCTCCCCCCATTTCTAAGGATTTTCTTATGTGACAAATAACTTTAATAGCTCAATAAAAATCTGTTATTCCAGCTAAATAACAATAGAAATAAGTAGTTAAATTAGAAATGTAATAACCGGCCTTGTAAAGACTAATATACACACCTTGGAAACAAAGATGTCAGTAAAAACAATATTACTAGAAGACTTCCTTTTAAAAGCCAAGAATCTGAATTGAAGTCCAATATGTATCCAACAGCCCACATGGTAATCACAGAAAGCATCAGCAGCAGGAAGAGCTATTAAGAGATTCAGAATTTTAGAACTTTATGGATTTTACTTCTTACATATATAATTAGTTCAATAGAAGAACTACTTTCTAAGTATATAATAACAATTAGTACAACAGCAGAACTAACAGAGTTCTTCAAAACTGCTAATTGATAAAGGTGAAGTTTGAAATTATAAATCTTAGAAACCATCTTTTAAAAGCCCTATGTTTTTGAAAATGTCGCTTACATATATTTCATTTTGCTGTTGTCCCTTCAAAGAAATTGTGGTCCTTTTAGAAAAGTGCTGATGAAAGCTGAAATTTCTAAAAACAATTTCTTTCAAACAGGACTCTATATCAGAAGGCATAAAGCTAAAGGGACCACACAAAAATCATTATAGCCAGAACTCAAGGAGGGTATTACAAGAGTTCCAACTTGGTCATGAGATGGTGCCATGTCCTGAGATAGGATATAAAGAATTTTTGAAGGAACAAGTCTGCAGAAAAGATTAGTTTGGGGCATGTGGAATTTCAAATGCCTATGGTCATCTAAGAGGTATCCATGAGGCAGTCAGAAAAGCAGATCTATTGCTCAGGAGGAGATCTGGGATTTATCAGTAAACAGGTGGTAAAGCCATGAGTGCAAAGACAGAGAGGGGTTCAATCCTGGTCCATTTGAATATTCAAGAGGAAAAAGCTAAGTCCCTAAAGGTAACCAAGAAAGAGTGACCAGAATGACCAGAAATGCAGGGTGAAAAGTAGGAGAAAGAAAGGTTTCAGAGAAGGTAAAGGAAGTTTCAAGAAGGGAGTGGTCCTCCATGTCATATGTCCCATGGAAGGCAGACTGAAACACAACCTCAGAATGCTAATGATTCAGGTTTATTTTGGCAAAGATGAAAAAATAAAATATCTATGAACCAACAATCTAATGGTCTGCACTGAAATCGGGCATCACATTTGGGCAAAGCATTCCCTGAACTAAAATGTACATGGTTCTGAAAACAAGGAGGTCTTTTGGAACAGGAAGAGGAAAAATATATTTTGCTCTATCTCCTTCAATTTTTACTTCTTTAAGCCACATTTCAATTTTTTATCAAATCTTTAAAATGCTTCCAATTCTCATTTGCATGATGAAACAAAAAGCATGTTCATATTTGAAAAACAGTAAATTTAGAATCTGCAAGCAACATAATCTCATAACTGAAATAAGAATTAAATATAGATCTCAAAATCTAATCCCAGATAAAATACTCTTACAGATGAGCCACACTGTTTGTTTATTCAACAAATATTTGTGGGCATACTATATGACAGGCACTACCCTAGGCAACTGGGACACATCAACAAATTTAAGGTCTTTCTCTCTGGGAGCTTAAATTCTAGCACAAGAAGAAAGACAAACATAATAAGTGAATTTTAAAGTATATAAAAAGCTGGATCACATAGAACCTTGTAGGGCATTGTAAGTACTTTGGTTTTTACCCTAGGTGAAATGGGGAGACATCATGAAACTTTGAACAGATGAGTAACAGGATCTGACTTACATTTTTAAAAATCCCATTGGCTGCTGTGTTGATAAAATACTGGGGAGTGAGTGAGGGGCAAGGAGATCTGTCAGGAGGCAACTACCATAATCCAGATGAGAGATAATAGTAACTAGACCAAAATGGCATGAGTGGAGTATAGAGAAGTGGTTAAAATTCTGGATATTTACTGAAAGCCAAACTAGCCAACATGTCTTTCTGGGGGACTGGATATGATGGAGAAGTGGCAAAAATTACTGGGCAGGCTGTAGACGGAATAGTTGAGAGTGTGGTGGGTGATCAGGAGTTCAGCTTTGGATATGTTATAGTGGACGTGTCTATTGGCCACTGAAGTGGAAAAGTCAAGTAACTGGCTGTATAAGTCTAGAAAGGTCTGGACTAGAGAAAGAAATTTGAGAGTTGTCAACATATAGATAGCATTTAAAGCCACCAAACCATGAGAGATCACCAAGGGAGAAAGTAGATAGAAAAGAAGTCCAAGAACAAAACCCTGGAACACCCTACCACTAAGAGGTGGGGTAGAAGTGAAGAAATTGGCAAAGGAGACTAAATAGCATCTGTTACTGTCTTCTCTCTCTCAAAATACCCAAATGCAATATAGGTGTAGTGTTTGTGATGGTCCTCTGCATGGAAAGCTGGTGTGTTAATATGGAATCACTCCGAAAGCATAATTACTAGTTATTATTACATTAAAAGATGGTGCTACATTTGGAAGATGAAATTTATCATATTTGAAAACATTAGATAGTGGAAATCAATCCAATATCTCATTTTAACTATTTGAATTATAGTCACTACTATGTCTTATATTTTGTTAGCCATTCATGAGATGAAGATAAATGTTCTTTTTCTATTGCTCAGGTCACTTTAAAGTTTAGAGCATCACTCAGAAGGACTGCAAAGTGAAAAAATGAAAATTTTTTTGTTTTATTTTATGAACAGACATTATATTATATACCTGGAGTTTGCAACACAGTCATTTTTAAAGTCTAACTCCACATGATTGTAATGAAACATTTTAAATTTTACTATTTTCCTTTTGGAAAAAAAATTTTTTTCAATAAGCTGCAGGCTTTCTAAGAAAAGCTTCTATAAAATTCCTTGTAGATGATATATTTCCTTTTGAGTCTCTAAGAATCAAAACCATTTATATTTCAAATTCAGTTATTAAATAAATGTGAAAGTACTCCATCATATTCATGAGATAACTTGCAGTTTTGGAGCCAATTAGTTGAAGATCAACGAAAAAACAACCAATAAAGTGCCAAATTTCCAACTTTGGCTGGGGGTACATGGAAAGATATAATCAGGAGATATAATGCAACACTAAGCTAACTCCCTGGTTTCCCATGAGGACCTAAAAAACAAAAACAAACAAAAAAATTCATATATCCCGTAAAATGGGCCCCATATGAAAATACCTCACATTTCTGAAGCCACCTCCAAAGTCTGAACTTTTTGTTGGCTCTCATTTTGGCTTCTGTTTTTATCATATGAATGATGAGCCGATTTTTGCGTTGGACAGCCATATCAAGAGGTGTTTCTCCCTTTAAAAAAAAAAAGAGAAAAACTTCAATTACATTTTCAATATATCGTGAACGCTAAGTATTAAAAAAAACACAACTCACCAGAATTATATATTCAACACATTTATTCAAAGGGTAGCCAGCTATTATTATTTATATCTATCTTGTGGTAACTGAAAAAAATGCCTAGCTTATCTTTACGCTAATTTATCAATCTTCTAACTGAAGATATAATAAGCTAAGGGAGATCAATACCTGGCCATACCTTAACATTTCGGATATCCAGACTAGAACCAGCCTCCAAAAGTTTGTCAACTGCATTAACATTTCCTGCTGCAACTGCCCAGTGAAGTGGAGTGTTTTGTTGTATTTTATCAACCACATTGAGAGAAGGATTAAACTTTAAAAGAAATCCAGTTGGTTCTGGCCTGTCTCAAAACAATAAAATACCAAGGGACATTAATAAAGGGTAATGCAAATTGCATTTGTAAAATATGAAGGGGTGAATGCAAATAATACATTTTTTAAGTTAATACAATTATCTAATCAGCAATTATTCTGAACACTTGAGAAACTTCTTTGTGCAAAGTACTATTCTAGGTACTATAGGAGATATGAATAAAAAAGCATATGAAAAGTTGCTCAACAGCATTACCCATGAGGGAAATGCAAATCAAAACCACAATGAGATACCATTTCACACCCACTAGAATGGCTACTACTAAAAACAGTATATTGAAAGTGCTAGAGAAGATGTGAGAAATAGGAACACAAATTCACTGTTGGTGGGAATGTAAAAGTGGTGCAGCCACTGTGGAAGATGGTTTGGTGATTTCTTGGTGGTTCCTCAGAAAGTTAAACATAGAATTACTATATGACCTAGCTATCCCACTTCTAGGTATATACCCAAAAGAAATGAAAGCAGGGATTCAAACAGATACTTGCACATCAATGTTCATAGTGGCATTACTCAATTGCCAAAAGATGGAAGCAACCCAAGTGTCCACTAACTGATGAATGGATAAACAAAACATGATATATACATACCATGGAATATTATTAAGCCATAAAAAGGAATGAAGTTCTGATACATACAACAACATGGATGATCCCTGAAGACATCATGTTGAGTGAAATAAGCCAGACACAACAGGACAAATACTGTATAATCTCACTGATATGAAATAATTAGAATGAGCAAATTCATAGAGTCAGAATCTAGAATATAGCTTACCAGGGGTCGGCGGGGGTGGGGGGGGTAGTGTGGAATAAAGAATGGGAAGTTAATACTTAAATTGTACAGAGTTTCTATTTGGGATGATGGAAACATTTTGGTAATGGATGGTGGTGATTGTAACACAACATTGTGAATGGAATTAATGGCACTCAATTACATAGTTGTGGTTAAAGGGGGAAATTTTAGGTTGAATATGTTACCAGAATAAAAATTTTTAAAACAACATAGGACTGTACAACACAAACAGTGAACCCTAACGTAAAACATGGACTATAGTTAATAGTACAATTATAAAAATGTTCTTTCATCAATTATAACAAATGTACCACAATAATGTGAGGTATTAATACTGGTGTGTGGGGGGTGATAATACAGGAACTCTGTACTTTATGCATGATTTTTCTGTAAACCCACAACCTCTCTAATTAATACACACACACATCTATTAAATGACAGCCTGCTAAATAGATAATAAAAGGTTAAGATCAATACAATGGAGTGTTTTTGTTTTTCAAAAAAATTTCATGTTGTTCTAGTGATTAACAATTTTGTTAAATCTTGAGTTTAACTTTAGCCAACATTAAATGCTATGGTTATTTACTTAATTAAAGACTAAATGTACAGTGTTATATTTGAGGAGATAAACCAAGAGTTAAGTTCACACTCTCCCTCTAAACAATTATTAAATAAAGCACATACAAATAATATCCTAAAATATTTGTATATTATTAAGTCATGAACTAGAAGACAGAATTCAATAGAGTATTTTTTACTTTACCATCATTACCTTATCTTCTTTCGTGACTACTCAAGAAGTTTTCTTAATAAAACAATATTCTATTTGATTTCTTTATCAAGATCTTTAACTATTATACCTGACTTCAGGCCTAGCAAGGAAGGCGACAAAATGTTTTTTAACAAAATTCCATGCCTAGCCCCACAACCCTATAAACAAAAATGAACTAATTCAGCTCCTAGGGGATAAGTTCTAACTAAAAGTAGAATCAGAAATTAAGTACAACACTGGACACAAATTGTAAAAAGGAAAAACGTATAGCATGTATTTGCATAAGAAGAATACTAGAAGTTGGAAAACATGGTGATCGTTAATCACAAGTGTTTATAAAATACACAGAACTTAAATATGTAAGTGCCTGATGTGACCATATAAGCAGACTCTTTTCACAGATCAGTTACAATTATATTTTCAGAACAGCCAAACATGTCATCTAGACTCCAAATTATGAAAGCACCTAAACATGTAGTCATCTTTTTAAATGCAAACCAAGAAACATAAGCCATATAAGCAAATTCCATGGAGCTTTCAAACTTTTCACCAAAGCTATCACAACAGAGAACATTTATATCGATGGTGCTTTTCTAGCCACAATCACATTAGAAGTCCGTATCACAGTCCACAGGGTGGAAAATCGTTTTTTCATCTTCAGGATGTACTGTCATCTCACAGAGACTGAGATACTTAAATTATATATACAGAAAAGAAACTGTTGGAGCCAAGAATCAGAATGAGGCAATTCAATTAAACTCACTTACCCAAGTACTTTGTGAGCTGATAACATGAGAGGTGTCTGTCCATTTAAATCTGTCATATTCACACTCTAGTAAAAAAAAATTAGTCAATCAGAATAACTTTTCAACTTTGCTCAATAAACATAGTCAAAATTCTCTCTTTTCTTAATAGAAATACCTCTTTAAAACATATAGGAAGAAGAGTTCAAATATTTTAATAAAACAATGTTCTGATTCCCATCCACTGGGTAAAAATCCATGGATTTCTACAAAATATTTTTAAAGGGAAAACCTGAATGTATGATTTAAAGCACCGTATGAGGTGAACGGAAAACAGTTCCGGGAAAGAGACAAACAATAACCACCACCAAAATAAGAGGCTATGGCAACCTTATAAATCATCTAGGTTAGACTTTAACTGAAACCTTAATTCATTCAACCATTTTTCACACAAAGTTATCAGGTCTCTACTTCAACATTTCTAGTAATAATGAATTCTCTATCTTCTGAGGCAACTCATATTCTTGGACTTAGGTTTCAAATAGTAAACCATGAAAAGTTCTTTCTATTTTCTGGAATAAAGAAAAAAAAGGAAATAATATCTCTATCAGGATATGTTCCTGTTAATAACGGGTCCAGGTTTAATGTGTATGAAAATGGTTCCAAGGAAGCCAAAGAAAAAGTTTCAGTTACTAAAGTTTCTTATGGGCCTTGGAGAAAAACAACTTGGGAAGTAGCCCAAAGAGAAGCAGACAGGACTGCTCCTTATTCAACTTTGTGAAATGAGACTCAAGGGGTAATAATTATTCCACTTCAATTGGCTAAGTCTGAGAGAAAGTGCTTATTTAAAGGGAGCACAATCATTCCAACAGCATTTGTGCAAACCCGTTTCCACGCCTGTTACAGGAGAGTCTGCTGAAACATAAACTATTTTGCTACCAGAAAGCATATCGCAGGCACGTATAGCTGAGAGTGAAACTCCCACTGCCAATAACCTATAATTTAACCGGTGCCATAAATGGATGCCTCGTAGGGCAAGTCATTTTTCATGGAATTACTTCAGAGAACAATAAGGAGCATACATTCAAATTGGCCTCCTATTTTGGCTTACATAATGAAAGCAAATGATGGGTTAATTTAGTGATCTGAACATAGAAATTGTAGTCAGATCACAAGAAGAAAAATACAGGCTTTGAAATCATGTTTTTCAAAAACCCTGCAAATTACCAGGCTCACATGGAAAACTATTACAGGCTTACAAGTTTCAGAAACATCTAGTTAAATGTCCCTGAGCTAAATGGCCTGTCCTTTTTGCTTCAATGAAGCTGGAAAAGCAATATTCAATATCTAGACTTCCTGTACTTGGATAACTGGGTATCTGTAGCTTTCACTTGAAAAATGAGGACAGACTACTACCAATAACCTCCCAGCCTCTTCAGATTTACAATAGCTGGTATATAAGATACATTTCAAAACCTACCTGTTCCTTGGAAATGAGATATGCTATGATGGGCATGTGCTGAAATAATACTGCCAGGTGAATGCTGCTGAACCCCTCTCTGTCAATAAGAGTGGGGTCTGCACCATACTGTAGCAATAGTATGACCATAGGTAAATGCCCTTGTCTGCAAATAGAAAACAAAAAATCATGTTGTATTCTGTAGCTTACAAAAATTTTTTTAAAAATTTCAGAAGCTGATATCCCTAAGAAATGAGGAATTTTGATTAGCTATAAAGAATATTTCTTAACAGTAAACTTTTTGAAACACTGGATACTATATAAATGTCTTTTCCTTAGATCCTCCAAACTTTGAACTATGTGAACAGTCCTTCTTCGGCACATGTGATAAACTTGATAACATCCCAAGCAATCATAAAATTTGTGTTGCTACCATTTGTAAATAATAATTTGATATGACTTATGCTAACAACATTGGCAGATGTAGCTCAAGTGGTTGAGTGCCTGCTTCCCACGTACAAGGTCCCGGGTTCAATCCCCGGTACCTTCTAAAAAAAACAAACAACAAACAAAAGATAAAACCAACTCATGGCAGTTGGTATAGCTCAGTGGTTGAGTGCCAGCTTCCCACATACTAGGTTCCAGGTTCATTCCCCAAAAACACTTAGACTTCACTGTTATTAAAAAAAAAAAAAATCATGAGCCATATATGGAGAAGTACAACATTCACAAACTGCAGGTATACTGTGAGAATATTATTCTTAGGCACTATACACGCTTACACAAGAATGTGGTCAACTTCCCTATCATCTTTTCCATGTAAAGCACTGTATCTTAACAGCTTAAAGCGGATGACTTAACCCTAGTTAGAGTCTTCAAAACTCTTGGCTATGGAGAAAAATTTCAACTTCTTGTTGTAAACAAACAATTATTCACCTTAGTTTTGGGTTCATGACAATGCCACCAACCACATGAAGTTGTTAAATATCAAGATAGGCACTTATAACTTCAGCTTCAGGTGGCCAGTACATACCAGAGAAAAGAGGACAGTGACCGAACAATACAAATTTTCTAATAAATTGACCTACTCAAAATTTGTTTATCCTGCAACAACTTTCAAAAGAGTTGCCCATTTTACCCTAAAAGATACAGAGATATGCTTTTACTTTGAGAGGAAATCCACCTCTGTGAAATAAAATGATAGCTATAAAGTTTCCTGCTATAGGCTGAACTAAGTCCACAGTTCACTGAACTACTGCTTTTATTCATATGATCAAATATAAAAGATATTTATTCTGTTTAGAAAAAAAGAAAGTACAAAACACATATCTGAATTTGAAAATCATAATGAAGCCCTACATTAAACATAAAAAGCATCAACTCTGGAAATTCTTCAAAACTGTAATTTTTTTTTTAATGAAGGGGGCAAAGCCTTTCAAATTGTCTATAAATATGCTGTCCAATATGTTGGCCATTAGCCACAATTAAAGTTAAATAAAATTGAAAATTCAGTTCCTCGATTGCAGTTACCACATTTCACATGTGGTTAGTGGCTACAAAATTGGACAGCACAGACTAGACTAACATTTCCATCATCACATAAAATTCTATTGGAAAGCACTGGTCTGTAATTTTTAGAAAATGAACTTAAGCAACTTTTGATTTTGAACAGCAATTTCAATATTAAAGAAACTTCACCTGATAGCCCAGTGAAGAGGAGTTGAATTTAAATCTCCACCCAACTGATCTACAACAGCACCTTTTGAAATATAAAACCTGTTAAAACAGACACAAATGAAATAAGCTTTAAAACTCAAACTTTATAATTTGTGAAAAAAAAACACTAATTTTTCTTAGTAACAAATGTGTTTGAAAACAGAAATCAGGGGCCGGCTCGATAGCCCAGTGGATAGGGCGCCGGCATACCACATGGGTGGCCCTGGGTTCGATTCCCGGGGACCTCTCCTAGCAGGCAGACCGCCTTGAGAATGGCAAGCCGCCATGGGCGGGCCGGAGCCGCCGTGGGCAGGGCAAGAAGCTGCCACGGACATGGCAAAAGCCGCCACGGGCAGGGCAGGTCGCCCGCAGATGGAGCGCAGCCAGCCACCCACGAAATGAAAGCCGGCCGTGATCGGACGCAGAGACTGCCCACAAGCGGGGAAAGCCGCGCCTGCGCAGTGACCACTCTCGGCGCGTCGCCGCAGCGGGGGGAAGGGGAGATATGTAATAAAATAAATAAATCTTTAAAAAACAAAAAACAAAAACAAAAAAAAACCAGAAATCATAATAATAACTCTCCTAAAACACCCAAATCTGTACAAGTCTGAAAGATGCACACCACAGTATCCAACAAATTCCTTGTGAAACATTCTCAGCATATAAATAATTATTCCTGCAGTAATTAGCATTCAATTATAACATACACACCAGACATATGATACCTACTTCATATTCTAACTACCAGAATCTCTTAAAATAGTTTATGATTCAAAAGGCTTAGGATCACACAAATACTATACTTCTTAATTTAGAAGGAGAAAGGTGAAATTATGTCACTTTTAATAGTTTAAAATTAGAATTCCTATGGGGAATGAATTCTAAATGTTAAGGAGTAAAAAATAAATTTAAAATTATTCCACAGAAGTTAAGCATTTTCTGTTTAAAGTCAACCGATAAGGTAATGAGACTGATTTTCTTCTGTGGTTTATAGGAATTAGTTTCATTACTTCAAAGTTGTATTTCATATATCATCTAAGCAATAGATGAGTTTATTATAAATGCATACTTCTCTTTAAACACATATATGCCATCTTACTTTACAAGATCCAGCCTGTTGTTAATAGCAGCCCAATGAAGAAGTGACACGTTTTCTTTGTCTGGTTGCCTCACATCATATCCTGCTTCTACCAACTCTTTGCATCGTTCAAAAATCCCGTATCTCAAATAAGAAAAAGAAAAGGCATTATTGATACTATTTAGAATCATTTCAAATATCAAAATTCCTCACTCTTACCTTATCTTTCAGTATACACAGAAATATAGTAATTAAAGATATGTACAAAGAAGACACACTGTAAAGCCAAACAACAGAGGTCAATCTGGTTCTCTTACGGATCAGATTAATCCATTCTGGGGCTGAATTTATTTTCTTAAATACACTTCAACACTCACATTTGCCCTACTTCAATAAGTTTCATTTGATCCCCCACTATATGCCAGGAATGCATGGTCCTGATTCCTGACTATAATATTATCCCTGAATCAAACCAAGCCTATGCAATGGCTTCACAATAAGGGAGAGAGACAAAAAGCAAACTTGGAATGGAATAAATTCAACAATAAAGTGTGGCCATGTATATAAGCTACAATGGCTATATACAGATATAGGAGATGACACATGATATATGAGCTATGTTTTACAGGCTGATCAAAGGAAAGAAGGGCATTTCAGGCAGAGGAAATAGCATGTACAAAATAAGAGGTGTGGCATTGCGTGGATGCTCAGAGAAATATACGCAATTTAGCATTGCTGAAGCATAAAGCAGAAGAAAGGGAGTGGCAAGAGACAGCCTAGAAGAGGTAACCTTCTATAACATGCCATGAAGTTTAGACTTTATCTACAATTCACTGGGAAATCTCTAAAGGGTGTTAAAGAGGAAAGCACTCAGACTTTGAGTTTTAAGAAAAAACACAGTGTGGATGATGATTAAAATAGGGTAAGGCTAGAGACTGAGTGACCAGTTACAGGTTATTGCAATAAAAAACAGTTGAGAAGCAAGAAAAGCATAACAATGGAAAAGGAAGGATGGAGTTCACAGATTTCTGAGAAACTGAGCTGTCAACTGACTGACTGTCAAGAGTGAGAAAATGGAGAGAATTGCTTTTTTTTAATGCTAAAATAGTTTTTAAAACTATTCATTAGCAGTATTTTTCCCCAACAGAAACTATTCATTTTAGCACTTTCTTTGAAATGTGTTTATATTTAGAGGGACTTGAAAGTTTCAATAAGCCTTTGAGGTTCAAAATCAAATCAAATAGAAGGATTTTCTGTTTCCCACACCGTTAAATTAGAATAATTTCTGCCACACAAGAAGTGTGCATGTGTGCACATGTATATCTTTATGACATTTTTATGGCAATTTTTAAAAGACAGAGACCTCCTGTTAGACAATGTTAGGTAAAAATATTAAGAAAGTAAGCTGTTGATAATGACACACACATAATATACTCCTAATCTCTTAAATGTCAACTTTACATTTTATTGGAAAAGAAACACTCCCCTAATTTGAGAAACATAAGAGTACACACTAATTAGGATTCTGGTGGTTTAGAAAATACACACACACACACACACACACACACACAAATCCTAGCTCTTTTTTTGCCCTATCCAAATACCAACTAAAGACCTCGCCACATCCACTTGAAAGGGCCCAAGACCTGAAGGAAATTTTAGGATGGATATAAAATGTGAGTTTTTATTGAGAGTCCCCTTGAATATAGTCCAATTTCCCAAATTTACCATAACAGAGCTTTCCTAATAACAGAGGAAGTCAAATGTTTCCATTCTATTTAAATCAAAAATTTACCTTAAGAACATTCTCATTCTCACATAAATAATATAAACTATATAAAATAATACCTAAGGTAGTAGTTCCCATGTCCTCTAGAGTTCATATAAATTATTAATTAGAATCCTCAAATTATTGCCAATTTTTTTAATTAATAAAAATTATACATTAGGGTATGTTAAGGCTAAATATGCTTATTGATTACTAAAATCTTTGCTTTTCACAGAAATTATACCAAGTTAGTGTGGTATTACTAGTTCCTTACATGCTGATTAAAAGCTCTGATGTGAAGATTTATATTTGATAACTAAAAATATAAAATGGATTATTAATTAATGTAATCTGCAAGACAAAATATTGCAAAATATGTACAATGGCAAGAGGTGGGATGGATGTTAATAATGAACAAGATCCATGACAGAGAGAATGTTGAAAATAACTGCTTTAATTCTAACACCCACATATGGAGATCTTGTTAAGAGAAAACTTTCCAAAGGTACTTCCATTTTCAGTGCAAACAAAACCACCCACTATGCTTCAAATGGTCAAAGAATGTATTTATAGTTTACTGCCTTCTCCCACTGCACCCAGCACAACAAGCGTAGAAAGTACTCAAAAGAGAAATACTTGTTAACATATCTATAAATTCGTGAGCTGGTATTTCTCCACCTCATCTATATATTTAGGTTGCAGGACATTTTAAAAGATTCATATTTATGTTTCAAATGTAAAGTTTAATTTTAATGTTATTTTTAATCATTCATTCATTCAACAAATATTTACTGGGCACCTAATACAAGACAATATGCAGTAACACAGGACTACAAAGATGAAATATATGTAATATGAATACAAGGTGTAATTATCGGTGGGTTGGGGGAAAATACACCAAATGTAAGATATGGGTTATACTTAGCAGTGATGTTTTGCTGATGCTCTTTCATAGTTTGTAACAAATGTTTCACAACAATGCAAGGTGTTGGTGGTGGGGTGATGTATGGGAGCCCTGTATGATGATATGCATGTTTGTTTTGTAAGTTCACAACTTTTACTATACATAATATACTAGTATAGTATATAGTCTATATAGTACACATATGTACTATATATGTTTGTGTATGAATGATATATTTCAATTTAAAAAATTTTAAATAAAAAAACAAAAAAGCAAAAAAAATTCATATGACTACATAAAAATGTCAATTTTACTGTAGGTTAATTAAAAACAAATTAAAATATTAAGTAAAAAAATACCTGACAGGATTATAAATGATGCACAACTTATTAATTGATGAATCTGGCAGCATACACACCACATGTAGAAAGGAGCTCCACCAAGGGGGTTGAAAGGGGGTGCTTGTACAGAGCAAATGCTGAAGCAAGGGTGGAAATGTTCTCATTGGCTCATATCAAGTCTCTCCATTTTACACAGGGGGGACTTACAAAGTGGGGAGCAGATATACACTGATTAGGATGATATGCTTGTCTATTCTGATAGCTATTTCTACTGGACCAAAACTGGTTTATCACCAGGTGTTGCTTATCTGCAATTCTGTATAATGCGTTCTATTGATCCATTTTCTTGGAAACCCCCTAAAGGTCAATTTTTTTTGTCTTCTGGAAAATCCTTTCGCAGAAAGGATCCCTCCTGGCAATGCCCAATGAGGTGGCCATTTTATTTTCCTTAACAGAAGTGCAGACTCCTTCAGAATGAGAGACCATGTGGAGAGAGAGGCCCAGCCGACAGCCTGTACCAACCAGCAGACATGGGAGTGAGGCCATCTTAGCCCTCCCTGCCCCAGTCAAGCCTCCAGATGACTACAGCTGCATGGTGATTGCAAACAAGACCAGCAGAAGAACCACATAGCTGAGCTCAGCCCAAACTGTTGACCCTCAAAATTGAAACAAATAATGTGATTGTTTTAGACAGTTACCAAAAAAAAAAAAAAAAAAAAAGGCATTTTTTCCTAAAAAGCTGCTCACAGTCTGGTACATAAACAAGTAAGGTACATGGTGTTAGGAGCTCTGATGTTGCTATAATAATCATACTTAGTACTGGTGTTAATGAACTACCAGTAAGAAGTGAGTAAGGCATATATATGGATTGCCATCAAGTGCACATATAATACTATAATTCAACAGAACAAAAGGATAAACAAAGAATATGGAAAACTTACTGAGTAGCTTTTACAATGTCACAGTTACTGGAGTCCTCTATAAGAGGAAGACCTTCTCGCGCTTTTGCAAGTTCTTGGTTTTCATGGGTACAGATGCCATGTCGACCAAATCCTGGAGTGTGGGGGCCATGGCTGTGATTCCTGCACTGAAGAGTAACAGTAATTTGACAAAGAATTAAGAGAATTAGTGTCACATTCAATTGCATAATGAAGCATTTGCTACCATCAACAATACCTACATTAAAGAACTGGAATTTTTTTTTGAGTCATGGAGGCAGACTCTAGGCTAAATATTCTTCATCTTAAGATGCCTAATATTAGAAAATTCTAAATTACATATTTTGTCATAAGACAAATGATCATCAGAAGAGGACCACAAAGGAAACTAGTTACATATAGTGGGTGGAAGGTCATGGCTATTCACATGTAGGAAGGTGAGTAAGCCCCTGCTCTGGGGAATTGTGGTGGATACATCCTAAGGAGTCACAAACACACACATAATGAATCATACTCTCGTACAATCTGTCCTCCTTGAGTGTAGATGGAACCTGTGACTTGCTTCTAGCCAATTGTATATGGCAAAAGTGATAGGAAAATCACTCCTGTGATTTCATTATATAAGACTGTCTAAGCAAAACAGGGAAAAATATTCTCCCGCTGTCCTTGAAGAAGTAAACTGCCATGATGTGAACAGGCCAGTTAGTAGGTCACATGGACCTCAACCCTACAACTGCAAGGAGCTGAATTCCGACAATAACCACATAAGCTTGGAAAGGAAAACAGCCTGGGAGACACCTTGACTTCAGCATTTTGAGACTCTGAGCAGAAGACCCAGCTAAGCCATGCTTGGGCTCCAGACAAACAGAAACCATGAGATAATAAGTGAATGTTGTTTTAAGCCACTAAATTTGAGGTAACTTTTATGCATCAATAGATAGCTAATACAACAGTGACTACAAGGTCAATGAGGGTACAGGGACCACCACCAAGACAGTCCCATTAGCTCAATCAACAAATATTACATTCAAATCACCCATTATAAGTAGCAGCAAACGGCAAGCTAAAAAACTTCTTTAAAGAAACACCTGATTTGTCAGATTCAAACCAAGAAAGCATTTCTGATCTCAAATCAGAACATGGATTTAGCAAAATACAGGATTCTCCATCCTTTTGCAGAAAAAAAAAACTTTTAAGGATGGAGAACCTCAATCAGTTTTAATTTGTATTTCCCTAATCACTAACAAAGTTGAGTATTTTTCATGTTTATTTGTCATTTGAGTTCTTCTTTTGTAAAGTACATGTTTAAGCAATATGTCCAATTTTTTACTGAACTTCTGTCTTTCTTATTGAATGGTAGCCTTTATGTTCTAGATACCACTTGTCTTTTGGCTCTGTGTTGCTTATAAAATAAATGAGGTCTGCTGCTTCTGTACATGACAGAATAAACAAGGATTGAACACAACCTCTTGCTGCAAAGAATTAGAAAACTGGAAAAAAAAATAGGAACCAACTGTATTCAGACTTTGGACAACAGGAAAAGCAGGACTGTGATCCTGAGAAAGAGAAAAAAATCAAAGTAAGCCCCAGGAATTTCCAGACCATGGGAACCGGGAGCAGAACCCAAAAAGAGCTTAGCAGCCTTGCTAAGTTGCAGAGATGGAAACTGGAGATCAGAGAAGCTGAGGTGACTGGAAGTTGTGGGCAGATTTCAAGAGAGAAGCAAGCTAAGCAGGAAAAAAGGGGCTCCAAAATTTTGAACAGGGGACCCCTTGAGTCTTTCCTATGTTCTAGGCCATGGATATATAAAGTAAAACTCCACAAAGCTGGGCAAAAAAAATGGACTGGGGGACTTGAAATCTGAATTATACCAGAGCTTACACACAGCAGCTACAGTGGAGAGTCTTTGCTGACCCCCTGGGTTATTCAATGGAGACATCAGAGGGGGAACATTTAGAAGAAGGGCTGAACTATACCTGGAATGTGAACTATCGTGGAACCACTCTAGCAAAGCTTAAAACCAGGCCTCAAAGGAATCAGCTGAGCAGCAAGTAATTTAACTGCCTTTAAAACCAAATACTGTGAATATTTTCGCTGACCTGATTTTGTGATAATCAGGGTAGGATAAACATTCGCTATATTAGAAACCATGCATGTGTCCCCATACCTAGTTGGGTCTGGTTTTTAGAATGCTGGTGATAAACCAAGCCTGATTTATTATATGGCCATCCTGCATGGGAAAAGACTGTAACTTTGGGTATCTTTGGTCAACCTTCAGAGATATAGCAGGGGGACAGATGTGGCTCTGGTGGTTGGATGGAAGGACCTGGGTTCAATCCCTGGGACCTCCTGGTAAAATTAAAAAAAGAAAAATATAGAAGGCACATGGGCCACCAGGCCCCATGCACGGGTGCTCCACCAAGCCCCACCCATGGGTAAGCCACCAGGCCCTGCGAGTCACAGAGCAAAATGATGACATAACAGGAGAGTGACACAAGGGAGAGCCAAGACAAGACACACTGAGAAACCAGGAACTAATGTGGCACAGGTGGTAGGACGCCTCTCTCCCACATTGGAGATTCCGAGGATCAAATCCAAGTGAAGACAGTAGGAGAGGGATGAGAAGAGAGGGCAGGAAATGGACACAGAGTTGCCCACTGAATGGACACAGAAACAGCAAAAACGGGTGGGTAAAAATGGATAAAAGTAAATAAATAAATCCTTAAAAAAATGTATAGGGGAGGAAGATGTGGACTATAGTTAGTAGTAGTACTCTGACAATGCTCTTTCATGATTTGTTAACAATCATGATTTGTTAACACCCAACAATGCAGGGTGTTTGGGGGGGTGATGTGTGGGAGCCCTGTATGCTGTTACACATGTTTGTTTTACTGAACACTTATAGTTTATGTATGTTCATGTATGAATGATATACTTCTATAAATTGTTTTAAAAACACACACACACACTTTGGAAGCAGATGTGGCTAAAGCAGTTGGGCACCCACCTACCACACAGGAGGTCCCAGATTCAGTTCCCAGTGCCTCCTAAAGAAGACAAGCAAGACAGCAAGTTGATGCAACAAGATGACACAACGAGGAGATGATGCAATGAGGAGACACAACAAGCGGGGAGCGGATGTGGCTCAAGCTATTGGGTGCCTCCTTCCCACATCAGAGGTCCTGGGTTCAGTTCCCAGTGTCTCCAGAGAAGAAGATGAGCAGACACAGAGAACACACAATGAACAGACACAGAGAGCAGACAGCGAGCACAAACAATGAGGACTTGGGGGAGAAATAAATAAAATAAATCTTAAAAAAAAAAATACACTTTAAAGAAAGGCAATGAATACCGGATACTCAACAACATAATGACACAATGACCAACCCCCAATCAAATCTCACTAAACATGCCAAGAAGCCAGAAAATGTGACCCATAACCAGAAAAATAAATCAGAAGAAACAAGCTCTGAATAATAGAGATGATAGAACTAGCAAAAAAAAAAAGAAATTAAGTTATTATAACTACGTACAAGTATTTAAAGAAAAACATAAACATCGTGAGCAGAAAAATAATATATATAAAAAGATCCAATTGGGACATCTACAAATAGAAAAAAATCTCAAATGAAAATTGCAACAAGGAGATTAACCCCAGATTAGACAGTATAGATAAAAGATGACTGAATTTGCAGACATATCAAGGAAAACGATCTAAAGTAAAACACACACAAAAAAAGACTGAAAAATAATAAACAGCATTAGTGACATGTGGATTAATATAAAATAGTCTATATATGTGTAGTTGATATGTCAGAAAGAATGGGGTAAGTTTGAAAAAAAATTGAAGAAATAATAGCCAAAAACCTTCCAAATTGGGGGGGAATTTAAGTCCACAGATCAAAAAAGCTCAACAAACCCCAAGTAGGAGAACCCCCAAAATGTTAGATCAAGGCATAGCATAATTAAATCAATGATAAAGAGATAATCTTAAAAGCAGCCAGAAGAAAAAATACATTATGTTCAAAGAAACAACAATTAATGAACACAGACTCTTTCTTTTTGTCAGTAACAATGTAAGTCTGAAGGCAATAGCATAACATTTTTAAAGAACTGAAAGAAAAAAACCACAAACCTGGACAAACCTGTAAAAGTATTCTTCAAAAACAGAGGTAAAGTAAAAACTTTTTCAGACAAACAAAAGTTGAAAAACCTATCAGCAGACCTATATTACAAGTAATGATAAAGGAAGTTCTTCAGGCTAAAGGAAAAAAATACCAGATGGAACTATGGAGCTACACAAATAAAGAGTGCCAGAAATGGTAAACAAGTGGGTAAATATAAAAGACATTTTCTAATTTTTTATTTCCTTGATGATAGCATGGAAATGGAGGTATACTATTGTAAGAGATGCTATAATAGTATTTGAAGGTAGACTCCTGATAAGTTAAAGATGCATGATGTTAACTCAAGAGCAACTACTAAATAAATTTTTTAAAAGAGGTATGAGTAGTAAGCCAATGGTGGAGATTAAAAAAAAGAAACTTAAAAATACTCAAATAATAAAAAAGAAGGCAGGAAAAGTACGGGGGAAAAAAAGAAGAAGAGAGAAGAAAGAGGGAAAAAATAGCAAGATAATATATTTATACCCAAGCATACTGACAATTATTTTAATTGCAAATGGTCTAAAACACCCCAAATGAAAGAGATTGTTCCACTGGATTTAAAAAAAAATTTTTTTTTAAATAACTGTAAGTTGTCTATAAGAAATGCATTTTAAATGTAAAACCACACACAAGTTAAAAGTAAAAGAATGGAAAAAGATACATCATGAGAAAAAATGAAGCATAGAGAAGGTGCAGTGGCTATATTAACATCAGACAAAGCAGACATCAGTGCAAGAACTATTACCAGGTTTAAAGAAGATGATTTCATGTTGAAGAAGTCAATTCATTAAGAAGACATAAAAATCCTAAACGTGTGTGTGCGCTCAATACGAGCTTTAAAATTCATGAAACAACTGACAGAACTGAAAAGAGAAACAGATTCACAATTATAGGTGGAGATTCCAACACTTCTCTCAGTAACTGATAAAAGGAGTAAACAGAAAATTACATAGGATAAAGAAGATGGGGAGATAAGTCAGAGGTAGAATAAAGAGATAATGGAAGGTAATATGTGATTAAATGGCAAAAATAGGTGGTAAAGACTGGAGAACAGATAGAACTTTTTCACACCATGTTGACATTTCTTGCCTAAATCTAAATAAAAGTAAGACCTAAAAATGATTACGTAAACCCAAAACCTCCACTGGAAGTCAATGATCTCCCAAGTGGAGCAAGTACACTCAGGGCATATATGGAGTGACCCATGAGGTAATGGGATAAAATGTTAAAGCTTTTATTATAATGACTTTTATCTTTTTTTTTTTTAAAGGAAAAACACAAAAATTCACTGTGCTTTTTTTTTTTTTAAGGTTTACTAATTTTTAACATTGCAACCTCACTTCACCTGTATGTCAAACAGATCACCCATTATATTCTCCTCACAAGGTAACCTGAGAAGAATAAAAGTTCCACAACACAGGAGGGGGTGACAGCATATTACAATATACATCAAGTTAAGTAATTTCTAAATTATATTGTCTAATTTTTTACTGAAATTATCCCTCCCAAAGTGAAGAAATGGCTTAAACAGATTCCTACCAAGAAGCCATGAATTGAGACAACATAACATAAGCACAGGCAAACAAGACAATGGCAGAGCTGACACTTCTATTCGTAGCAGGAGCTCAAATCTGATCGGACAAAAATATTTCAAAATTATCACTATTTTTTATTCGAAACCTTGCTATAAGGCTATACTGAGCTATTAACTAGTGAAAAAAATTTAGAAATACATTCTCAAATCTTAAAATAACGTGTCCATGGGGAAGCTGATGTAGCTCAAGAGACTGTGCTCCCATCTGTGTTCAGTTCCGGTGCCTCCTGCAGAAGACAAACAAGACAGAGAGCTGGCGCGACAGGCAGGCACAACGAGCTGATGCAACAAGATGATGCAACAAAGAGACACAAAGGAAAGACAATGAGTGACACAACAAACCAGGGAGCTGAGGTGGCTCTCTCTCCCACATGGGAGGTCCCAGTGCCTCCTAAAGAGAAGACGGGCAGACACAGAGAGCACACAATATATGGACAAAGAGCAGACAGCGAGTACAAACAGTGGGGCGGGGGGGGGATAAATAAATAAAATAAATCTTAAAATAATAATAATAATAAAAAAAATAACATGACCATGCAAATAAGAATATAGCAACTGGCCCCTGTTCTCAGACCCCACATTCAGAAAGGAAATGAAATTTTTCGTTTCTATGAATGAGCAGAAGGTAACGAAGGGTGAGGTCAGGCAGAGAAATAGACAGGCAACTCCCCAACGTAAGAGGTAGGAAGATGAGATTGAGTCGCTGCTTCTCATGGATTCTC
>PVKH010001558.1:0-30052 GCA_004027955.1 Chaetophractus vellerosus
CTTCCATTGCGTGAATCACAAGTCTGTAACAGGACACTAATAAGTCCACTCTAGTCCATAGCTCTTCCCTCAATCCCGAGGAGTCTAGGATGGTGGTGTCCCCTCCACCACCAAGTGAGAGGGGGCTTATGTCCCGTGGATATGATTGAAGAGATTATTCTGCCTGCAGCTGCAGACACTCTCCATTCCCCAGGATAGCTGTCGCCCATCATCATCTCCGCACTAGGTGTCCTGGGTGAGTCCATTGAGTTGTAGAGTAGGAGTTGCAGGTCCACCGAGCCTCTGGACCCAGTTGGCACATGGACAGCCCATAGTCTCCGGTCTCTGGAAATACACCTAAAACTGATTTTATGTTGAGCAGTTCACCTCACAGTCCAGTTGCCTCCAGACTGATGCACCTAAGACCTCCATCCCCTAGGCTCCCAGAAAAGACCACCGGGCAGGCTCCCGTCCCTAATTAGCCATCCTCTGCTTGAGAGTCGGTGACTGTGCACCTAAACCGATGCCATCTTGCTCCCTTCTCCCTAATACTTACTTTTGTTAGGTCAGCCATTGAACACAATGAGGCTATTTTAAATGAACACAATTTGAGGAGGGGTTTTGCTTAGAAGTTGAAGTGTTTTACCAGCCTGAAAATACAATTCCTTTTGTATTTTGGCTGCCTAGTTACTTTTTTTTTGGGGGGGGATTGAACCTGAGACCTCATATGTGGGAGGCTGACACTCAACCACTGAGCTACATCAGCTTCCCTGAGTTGTTTTTATCACCTGTTTTGCTTGTTATTTGTTTTTTGGTTTCTCTTTAGGAGGCACTGGGAACTGAACCTGGCACCTCCCATGTGGGAAGCAGGTGCTCAACTGCTTGAGCCACATCTGCTCCCCTGCCTAGTTACTTTTATTATTCTTTAATTCTTTTTAAATATCATAATTCACAAATAAAATAGTTGCAAATTATTTTTTTAAAACTTTCTTTGTAATATGTGGATAGTCATTAGTCAAACTATCTCCAAATCTTAGAAGAAATATTGTTTCAAAATCATAAACACTATTATCAAGTAATTGTTTTCATTCCTTATCATAAACAATTAATTACGGCCAAGAAATTAAAAATTCATAATAGGGACTTGAAGCTACCTATGACTTACTAATCACTCATAGTAATAAAAGTTGATGCATGGCTTCATGTTGGTGTAATGGTAGGCACGGGCCTGAATTTAAACAAACAAACAAGGAAATAAACAACAGCACAAAGGTACAACTCATTATTCAAAGATGTTTATAAGCAGTACAGGAACGTGCGTGGAGATGGCCATAGGAACCTCATTCCAAGGTCAGCACAGCAGCAATTTAATCCGGCTTCAGAGGCCCTGTCCATAGCCCAGGTCTTCACTTCCCCAGCTGTAGACATCAGTAAGTTCTTTAACCTCCCTTTGCTACATTTTCCTCATTTGTGAAATATGGATTACAATGGTACCACCCCGATAGGCTGATGTTGTATTAAATCAGGGCATGAATATATAAAGTACAAAGCATTATGCCTAGCTGTAAGAAATCCTCAGTAAATGTGTCATCTGTCATTAGATTCTATTTGTGGACGTCTATATGTTTTAAATGTTTAAGATAGCCGCCACGGGCAGGGTGAGCCACCTGCAAAAGGAGCAAAGCCACCTGTGAATGGAGCAAAAAGCCGCCCGGGAACAGAAGCAGAGCCGCCCACAAGAGGGGCAAGCCGCCTGCACAATGAGCTGACTCGGCGCGTCGCCGCAGCAGGGGGAGACAAAGCAGACACAGAAGAACACAAAAAATGAACACACATCAAGAGTAAGCAGAAAGGAGAGGGATATGTAACAACAACAACAACAAAAAAATTCTCAGCAGAGTGGCAATATTCTGTGATGCCACTTATTTAAATAAATAAATAAACAAATAAATAAATGTTTAAGATGAAAGACCTCTATATGTTATACCACCTTCCAAAAGTTGGACTCTGTAATGATCAAGTTGAATAACAGAGTAGAAGTTTATTCTGGGTAAAAAGGAAAGAAAAATTTTAAGTAAATGTTATCCCTAAACAGTCCCTTTGAAAATATTGGACAGTAAAATAATGTAAAAGATGTTACTTATGTGCATATTTTTTGATATGTCTGACAAGCCATCTCTACCCTCTACTTGGATCAGAGATTGTATACCTGATTGGAAATAGATGCCATATTTAGTTTTTCCTTGGTATTGTCCTACTACGTAGGTACTCATTTGAAACATAAAAGAATATGTTTAGAATTAATATATTTGATAAAATTGTATGGTCTCAGTGCAAATATGATTAGAATAAAAATACACTATAGATTGTTTATGTAGCCTACAAGGCGTGTCTCAATAGTGAAATAAAGACTTATTAAATGGCTGAACCCATGTAGACATTCAAACATGCTGTCCTTCAAAGTGTCCGCCTTTGGCCAGTCTGACCTTCTTCTTTCCATTGCTAAACTTCTCCTCAGCACGTGCCTTCAGTGATATCTTATCAGGAATGTAAGAAAATACATCCTTGTATTAATGCCACATCTTTTATTTTTCTTGTATGAGAATTGCCTTACTTAATTTGATCATTCACTCTAAACACTAAATTTAGTTGTGCTGAATGATTTTTTAGTTATTTCAGTAAAAGGGTGGAATTTGTCACCATTGATTATATTCCAAGAATGATTCACAGGCTGATTCATAAATTACATCAGATTATTCACTAGCCTCAAAACCCTTTGAAAGCAGGAATCATGTCTTTCTCTTCTGTGGAACACATCACAAAGCCTGGCACTTACAATTGCTCAGCAAATATTTCTTGAATTGTTTGGATGGGTCTTTTTAAATTGACAGTGCCTTAAGGACAGTGGAGCAATCTGAGTCTTCTAAATGCCCCACAGAATCTAATGGAGGCCACATAATAAGTAGACCTTAATATTCTTTGTTAATCTAAAATCAGGTTCTACCCTGCCGTTGTCCTGATGTGAATTTTAAAAACTAGACACAATCTCACCAACACTTTCTTTACATTCTTGTTATGTTTTGCCATTCCCATTGTTTTTTTGTTGTTGTTGTTCATCTGGAATGTGTAGATATTAATTTAAAATGCTTCTCTGACATCTACTAAGCAATTTGCAATAGAAATAGGCAATAAAATTTAGGCATTTGGGGAACTATCAAAAAGTCTTATGCCTAGAAGGCTGTTCTTTTTTCCCTTTGAAGAATATTTATCTCTGACTTTATGCAAATTTGAAGACACTAATCCAGATTGTTCGGCAGGAAAAGTATGTAATGTTGCAAGTTTTCTCTTGAAATTAATCAGTCATTTCCAATGTATCAATCATGTAATATGTCAGAGATTTTCTTTTGAATGAATCAAAGCTAATTGCAGCAAGGACTTAGAAAGAAAATGATACCTCTTTATCAAAAACAAGCAAATAAATAAATAAAACATCTTATGTTTGAGTAACCCTTGATCTTCACCACTACATGCAATGTCTATATACTGCCCTTCTCAGTGCACTATCTCCTTTGATTTTTTTGGTGTAATTAAATGTTATTAAAACATTTTAATAACATTTTCCTTTATTAGTATACAGGCTCATATGTATGATTAAATAAAATGCACCCATAATATTTTATACTAATATAAACAAGTGAAATTACAGCTGTCATTTCAGAGCTCCAAAATGAAAGAGCAGGATCTCAAAGATGCATTCTTTTTAACATTGTTTCATGTTACTCTACCTGAGGGTGACATTTACTATAAAGCTGAGAAAAAGCTGACTGTTAAAGGTATTTTCAGCATTGATCAGTTGATTGTCTTTGAAGAGACTCCCTCCCTTTCTTTCAGTACTCATGATTTTCTTCTTTTAATAAAGTTACAGAATCTTTTTTTAGGCTCCTCAGTTGAAGATGTGGACATATTCAAGAGTATCAATACAATTCAGGATGGAATAAAGGTTTTGTTTGGTTGATTGCTTGGTTAGCTGGCTGATAGATCATGCGTCTCATTCGACTACGGCCTGGGCTGTGTTTATTAATGTTCATAGATAAGTCCCTGTACATCAACATTCAGCAAGTTCATCAATTGATTCACTTCTTCTTAAAATGTATTAAAACGTTCCTATGTACAAGGCCTCGTTTAATATTTGTCTGCCCAACCGAATGGTTGTATTTGGGAAATTATCCTCAATAGGATTTGATAGCATATGAGGAACCTTGTTTGTTGAGCATGGTAAAGTGACAGATTGTGCTTTTGTTTACATGGCTAATTGTAAGTGTTTGGAAACACTCCTTTGATGTACTAAGAGCAGCTAATGAAGACAGTTAAATAAGCAAACCATTATAATGAGTCTAGACTTCATACAGATATATTCTGCTAATTTGCTTCTTTTTCCTGACCCAACAATTTTATGTGTATCCCAAGGGTACGCCTCTTTTGTATTTAATGAAAAGCCAGCTTGGTCTGGTTTTCCTTTCTACCCTAAAACTCTACTCACTGACTTGCAATGTCAGTACTGGAACTGATTTCAGAGATGATCTAGGCACTAATGCTTTTATACTGCTGAGGAAACTGATGCCCAGAGTGAGGTGGAAAGCCCTAGATTATACAGCCAACTGGTGAAGGAGCCAGTCTAGATCTATGTTTCCTGAGTGCTTCCACAATATTATGGTGCCTCCTTTTAAGAATTCTTAAGTATCTATATAATATCTCTTAAAACTAATTCTATATTTCACCGATCAATATGTACCAACTTGAGGCACCCATACTTTTTGGGTAAAGCCAAATGATTGTTCTCACACTGTCATTTTGCCTGTTTTAGCTCATATTCATTTGGAGCAAATATCAAGAATTTTCTTCTATTGTGTTTGGTGCTGGCTCCAAAGCCAAGTTTAGTGCCTAGACTGTATGGTGTTTGGAAAGGTGGATTGAATTTCTTCCCCATTTTTAAGACCTGTGCTCTAATAGCATGCCACCCCCAAGCCCCCAGATAATCTTGTCCTGCAGTCTTGGTGGTGTAATGAATTAGTCTTGCACGAGTCTGCTGCTTCTGGAGGGCAAAGCAGGGGATCAAATCTTCCCTTTGTAGTGAGACAAGCTGCCGGACAAGTGATTGATATTGCAGACAGAAGGAGGACTTCAAGGAGGGAATAAGCAGATAAGTGGGGTAATAAGTAGATAATACTACTACTTTGCACTTAGTGTCTTTTATCTGAGCATCTGAAAGGAGCTGTATCCTCAAACATCAAGGTCCTTTAGTGTAAGGAGAGAATGGATTCTCTGCTTTTACTCTACACCCTTCCTCCACAATTGATAAATCAGTGAAAAGGTTTCCAAGGGAAAACCAGTGCTCATTTTATTTTATTTTGTTTCATTCTCTGGGAAGCTTAAGTCACCAGGATATGAAGCAATCACTCTAAACATTATCTTGATCTTGATGCAATCTTCTGCGTGCACTTTCCTCTATACTGTTTTGATCTGAAAAAAAAAAGTTTTACTCTAACAAATATGGCATTTAATGTATTTTTTAATTTCTTCTGATTGTGTCAGACTCACTCCCTTTGAATAATTCTCATTGGTACATTTATTTTACTCTTCAAAAAAAATCCCCTTGTAAATCTTATTTTAGGTCAAAGTACTTAGACACTAAATCTTTCAGACAGTTTTAGCCCATTATGGCTCCAAGGAACCATCGTGAAGTGAAGCTTCATTTAATAAGGTTAGTGGACCCTGTTAGAGATTTCTTTGAGTAAGCCTTCATTAATTTTGTACACATCTTGTTAAATTAGACAGAGAGTAAGTTACCAAGCCAAAATTGTTTCCTATTAGCAGACTATGACACAGAATTCAGAAGCCAATTCCTACGAGAGTTAGAGAAAAATACAAGGCCACCATAGATATTTTCTTGGTAACTTTGTTTCTTATTTACCAGAGACCAAAATAATTTTCTAGACATTAAACCAGCAAACATAAATATGAAGTGATATTAAAAATATTGCTTAGTAGTCTTCTCCATTTATGGCATTTTTTCTAGTTAGACTATGTTGTATACATACTGTTTGTTTTTCGTCATAGAATTCTCAGGGTTAGGAGAAGCCTAAAGGTCATCAGGTTTAACCATCCAAACAGGCTGGCCTTTAACTCCATAATTACAATATGTAAGTAATTGGCATGTAACTTCCTTAGGAAGTAAGAGAATACAGATTCATTCAGTTTATTTTCCTTGAAGATCAGAAAAAATATTTGTATCCCTAGAAATGGGGAAAAATCACTTAATTCATGACTAGATTCTTCATGTTACATGGTTTTTCTGAAGGAAAAAAATCGCTTTCATCTAATAAACAACATTTCCTTTAAAAGAAAAGTTCCAATTTTGACAAAGATTTAAAAATTACTTTGAGATATTCAATAATGCCATGTTTCATTGTGACCAAATTATTTTGTGGACATATAGTTTCCAAGCTAAGATAATTAAAGATAAAATGTGGGGGGGAAATTGTGCATGTGTGTCAGAGGTGAGAACACAAAATATTGTATGCATCGCTTATTTTGTCAATATCAATATGCTGTTGATAGTTCTAATCTCTAATAATTTTATCTACCACTTTGCAGTTTATCAACACTTTGTCCCGTTTGAAAACATTCATAGTCACCTTTCCAGTGAGGTGGTATAGATGGTTGTAACCCTATTTAGTAAATATGAAAATGGAGTTTCACATTTTCCCAAAGGCCACATACCTAGTGAACCAGATCCCTTGATTCTACACTAGCATTCTCCAAGCCAAGTACAAAGTGCTTTCAAATATAACAAATATATGTAACTGATATAACAAATCAGCCTGTTATTGCAAAGTCCTATCTAAATGTTAGTTATGGTTATCAAATATATCCTGGAGGCTCTGCTACTCAGTTGGCTGATTTGGGTGCAGATCATTCCTGCAGCCAGGAAATCGAGTTATAAACCATGTATAAGGAAGTCATTTGCTGTGGTTAGGTTTTACAACTCGAAACTCACTCTCTCCCAGGTTAGTCTTATTTCCTATTTTTGTTTTCCCCAAACCCAGTGGATTCTGCTCCTCTTGCTAGATTCTAGGTTCTACCCTTTCAGTGTAAGATAAAAACAACCTTCTACGCAACTACCTAGGTCCTAATGTATCACATTTTCCCTTACCTTTTGTTATGGCTTGAACTGCATCCTCCAAAAGGTCATGCTCGAGTCTTAACCCCCAAATGAACATGACCTTATTTGGAAATAGGGTCTTCTTAGATGTGATTAGTTAAAATGAAGCCAAAGTGCATTAAAGTAGACCCTGATCCAAAATCACTTGTGTTCTTATAAGAAGTAGTTAATTGGACACAGACAGAGGGGAAAATGCCATGTGATGGCAAAGGCAGAGATTGAAGCCTAAGGATTGCCGGCAAACCACCCAAAACCAGGTAGAAGCAAGGAAAGATTTGTGCCTACAGATTTCAGACTTCTAGCATTCAGAACTGTGAGGCAAGAAATTTCTGCTGTTTTAAGCCACTCAGTTTGTTTCAGCAGCCCTGAAAAGCTAACACACTTGTTCTCATCTGGTTTTGTCTTTCTAAAGATTCCATGTGCTGTCCTGTGTTCTTTGTTTCCGGTCTTTTCTAAGGTGCCTTCCAATATACTTGGGCATCCAACATGTTTCTGTGTGTTTCTGATGTATCCTGTCTTCATTTTTAGCTTATTTCTACCATTCCCTGTCTCATTTAATTGGCACTGTTCTTATACATTTTAGAGGCCCACAATTAAAGCTGAAAAACTCTTCTCCAGGGAGAAACAGAAGTTGGAACTAATACTGGAATGTGTTTATTAGGTAACCTGTTGCACTGATCAAAACTTGAAATAGTTTAATGCAGAATCTGAGGCTTTAAGAATACAAGCCATGGCCACATATGAAAATGCATGGATGTCTCATAGTTAAATATAATGGGTCATTTAAATCTTTCAAATATGGGTTGGAACACTAAGAAGGAGGAGGGAAAGAGAGCCCTCTCTCACTCATAAAATAGCTGCAAAACCAGGGGACACTCATTTTCCCTCTTTGGGCTTCATACTGTCCATCTTTAAAATGAAAAGGCATGGCTATATGATTTCTATAGTCTCTTAATTATTTAATATTCTTAAATTCTAATTTTTCCAGGGCTTAGAATTATTGCTCATATTATTACCACTCTAAGCCAGGCATTATGTTTCATTCTTTATCTTTGGAACACTGCATTTCCTTCCAGAGACAGTGACAGAGTCCTTCCTCCCTTTCCTATGTATCAGAAGAGAAAGTAGCACTATTGGCTTGTGTGTCTATAACACAGGAAATAATGGAAAAAGGATTTCTGAGTAGATGCTTAATTGATTGATGGCTGCTGTTAGTTATAGTCCTATAGAAGAGTAATGATGAAGAAATGGGCTCTTATGTCTGAATTCCTAAAATTATCCTACGAACATAGGGCAGTTCCTGCTCAGTTAGAAGTCCTCCCTGGCTGCAGATCCGTTAGGAGGACCGGTTGTGCTTCACAGATCTACGTGTAAATGTTAGCCCAATTGGGCAGAATGTTGAGTCTCTAATTAACCCTACAGGTCAGTCTTTAAAGAAACAAAGGGTAGCATCCAGGAGTTTAAAAAAGCATCCCGTGCAGTTGTTTGCTGAGGGTCAGAGGGCAAACACTGTTGTGACAAGTTGGGTGGACCTGGCACACTTCCCTGGAGAGGATGCAAGGGAGAAGAGGAGGTGATGTTGCTCTTGGGCAATATCAACAGCAGAAGACAGTCCTCAGAACTAGGATATGTTTGGTAGCCTTTCAGTTAACATGGTTTTCCCTTTTTAATCCAAGGAGTTAGAAAAATAAAGTCATAGGAAATAAGCGGTGATCTAACCCATATATTCATCTTCTGGGAAGTCCATAGTTAAATCATCAAGGCTTCTGGGGACTTAAAATCTACCTTAAGTATGAGAAAGATACCGAAAATTCAAGTCCACCACAGTGTTATTCCAACACACCTCTTCTACCCCGTTTTTTATTTCCTATATCTTTCCAGGCTCAAATAACTCCACCTTGTTTTCTGAATACATAATTTCATATCTCTGTCCTTTGGTCCATGATGTTATTTTGATTTAGGAGTGTCTTCATTTCAAAAGCATTCTCAACCTTGAAGACTCAATTCCTTACTTCCTCATGGGGAATTAATCACTCCTGTGTTCCCACAGAACTGTCACTTATAACTTAATATCTACTTATCATTCATTTTTTATCACAATTTCACCCTGACTTGGTAAACACATTAGTTATTCTATATATATATATATCTTCCACTAGGTTGGGAACACAAGGATAGGTACTGAGTCTTATTCCTCTCTAGATCTTATATCAGGACCCTGTAAATAAAATAAATAGTAAATGTTTGAAATAGAATGTATATGTATGTGTGAGAATAAACAAAATAGTCTCTAGCCAGATGGTTTCTAATACCCCTTCTAGCATTACCATTCTCTGTTTGGATCTATGATTTGGCCTTAGACTAAAATCAAATCAACAAATTTGTAGTCAGCTACTACTTACTTAAACCTTAACTTTTATTTTCCTGTCAAGAGTTCAGTTAGGAAGCTGGGGGTGGGAAAGTGGGTGGGGTATAAAACTGAAATCTGGCAATTTTTCCAACTAGGGGAACCAATAAGCTTTTTTATCTATTCCTCTCTAGAGTAACAATGGAGATCACAAAGGAGGTTGTCTGATATTTGATGGTTGTACATGAGTTATCTAAATGGTCTTCCAGCCATTGACCATGACTAAGAATTTACTTTGGTTGCTGAATACAAATTATAAGAATATGGACCATTTCATTTCTGAGAGACCAGAAGTGAAAAAGATCTTTTAAAGAGTTGCTTGCACTGAAGCATCATTGGCCTGGTTTGGTCATTTTCTTACTTCCAGGTTCAGGGCATACTGCCTATGCTGCCATAGACTCAGCCATTTTACCCTGCAGGGAATCTGTCTGAATTACAAGACCCAGTGAATAAAAATGAATAATTAGAAAAGAAAGCATGAATAACTGATCAAAATAAGAATAGCGTGGGCATTTCATCCACCTAGCAATGGAGTAAGAAATAACTCCTCAGTTTTATTTTTCACTTTGTTGGAGACCGTGTGTCTTCAGATTATTCATCATAAAGCTAGACTGTGTCACGTGCTTCTCTTCTATGATTTGAACACACTACCTATACTGGTTTCCATTTGAAGAAAAGATTTCTTCATTGTTATTATGAAGCTATAAGGATTAGTTTCCTTTTCATTTAAAGCAATGTATACATTAATCCTAAAGTAAATTTAATTCTTTGCCAGAAATTACTACATTTTTAAGTTGCAGCACTCCTTTTGAATCTGTTTTTTTTTCCTCTTTTCTTTGTGATGACTACCATGGAGTTGCCTAGTTAATGATCAATGCAGATAATGTTTTCTTACAAAATCAAACCAGCAGCCTCTGTAGGCTCAAAGATCTGGCTTAACCACCCAGGTCACAGACACACCTATATGGTTGCACCACTTTTTAATCAAGTTGTCAGTCAGGCTTGGGAAGCTGGAGTAAATCAATTTATTGGGTCTGTAACAGTAGGAAGCTCAGGAGACTAACACCAGGAAAAGCAGCTGCTAAAGGGGAAAGAATATCAGTGGGAATCATTTGTAGCCACAGCACCTCTCACTTGCCCTTGCAAAGCATGCAAGCAAAGAAGTTGATTTGTTCTGAGACTAAATTCCTCCCCACAGATAATGTGTAAGAGCAAATCTCTTCTGTGACAGGGCAACTTGTAAAGCAAAGGAGAATGTGTGATTTGAAGCTTGTAGACTGGGATGCAAGCTACAATCCTGAGCTTACTTTATGTGTGAACTTGAACATGACATTTAAGGCCTCTGCAACCTGTTTTCCTCATCTCAGAATGAGTCCATGCCTGCTTTACAGACTTCTTCTATGGATCACATCAGAGCAATCCTCTAGCAAACAGAATTTGTAGGCCTACTATGCACACTTTGTGAGCTGCAGGAAATATGGAACTATAGTCTGTGTCATCCTTACCCTTGAGCTCATATTTGAGAGTGGGAGTCAGGAAAACAAAACAAAAAGTAATGAGATCGGAGCTGCCATAATATAGGTATTTCTAGAACGAGGTGAGAACATAGAGGAGAGAACAATTGTCTGCCTAGAGGAGAAAAGAAACATTCTATGGATTTAGCACAAGGCTGGGTACATAGCAACTACTGGGTAGTCAACAACTACTGAGTAAAATGGAGGTAACAAGTTACATAGATGTCAAAGAATATACTTGAGTTTGCCTGTCAGAAGAACCAGGATATACAAAGCTGCAAAATTGCAAAATATATGATATGTATACTTTGTGAGCTGCAGTGAACAATGCATGTGCAAACACTGTTAATATACAGTCCCAAACTCTTGCTTCTTTCTTTGTCCAATAATAGCATTTTTTTCCAAATAGAAGTCCTCAATTAAGAATTTCCTTGACAGGAATACAGTATATTTTAAAACTAGATGCAGTCATGGGATTCTTGCCACAACATTTTCATGTATTTTTAAAAGTGGATTTAGTTTTCCCTTTTGGAAAACAATCCCAAAAATTCACTTCAAATCTTGTTCACTAGACCCTGCTTTCTAATTCTGCATAGGCTTCACTTTATCTTCTGCACTCAAGGACAAAAATGACACCAGGAAACTACTTATTTCTCTTTCTTTCTTTTTTAGGGGGTAAGGGGGATCTAGGTCTGTGACATGCCACATTTAGAGGGGTAGAAATGTTTTCCACAGACAAGTGCTTTTTACCCAGAGCCTGTTGTCCCATCCTGAGAGGATTACACCAGCCTGACCAGGTTTGAACTTGGGAAAGCAGCCAGTGTGTGCTGCTTCCCAGTTCCGGAAAAACCCTGGGGTTTGTCATACCTGAATTACCTCAGCCCCTCTGGTGGAGGAGGTAGGGATGTCCATTATCCTGAGGCCTGCTAGGTCTTTGGTTTCTTTTGCCTGATCATTTTGACTCTTCTTTCTTGTATGTGTTTTCCTTGCTTCATGTGGCATTTTGTGGTAAAAGGTTGTTTTCTGTGAAAGCAACCATTATGAAAGCATTTGCATAATAAGGGGGTAGTATCCCCTATAACCATACAGGGAATCTGAGAATGTCAGGCCCAAAAAAGACTTTAGAAATCCCACCGAACTTGGCACACCCTTTATTGTACTTGCAGTGAGTGGGGCTGAGAAACAGAGAGGCTGATTCCAAGGTGACATAGCAAGTCAAGGAATTAGAAAAGTGGAACTTATAAAAAAAAAGTTATGCGTCCATTTTCATACTGCAAGATTTTTGTACTTAGGATTTAGGGGAAGTCAAGCAAGGAGAGTATAGCAGAATATGAGTGGGAACAGGCTCCTGGAATGGTTTCATTCAGCCCTACAATCTCTGACACAAAGATGGTGTGTATCCAGGGCGAGAGATTCACAGATGGGATTTTCAAACATTTCCCCAAATCACAAGCCTGTGACTTTATCCTGTTTCCTGTAGCTGAACTTCAGCTACCAGTGGGCCACATATTCTGTAAGTAAAGGTGACTGTGGAAACAGTCGGAACCAGAGAACGATGTTGAATCTCTCTGAGAGTCTGAATTAAAGAGAAATAAAATGTGATTTTTTCCACCCTGGAGTTTATCCAGGACTCCAAAGGGAATGCACCTCCTTTGTATTTTGCCTAGAGATTTTTTTTTTTTTTTAATCTGGAAAGGGTGGAGAGGATTTCTTTAAGAAGAAAGCTGAGTTGCCTTAAAATACAGCCTCCAGGAAAAATGAGGCACATCCCTGCCCAACCTATTATTCCTGCTGAGGAGGGAAAAATCGGGACTCTAAAAGTGAAACCTACAATCTCCAGTGCTGAAAGCTTGCTAGAAATCAACTGTTTTATAAAATCAACCACCTCACAGGCTCTTTAGGAAGGAAATACTATAAGGAAAAGATGTCTGAGTCAATAGTGGAAATTCTGTTTATGATGAAATAGATGAGCATGAACTCCAAGGAGGTTAGAATCAGTAAAAAAAAAAAAAAAAGGATACCAAATATATAACAAAATTAAGTCTATTTCCATGTTGCAACTAAGTACACTTAACATATGGGAAAACTGAGACACTAACAGGAGAAGGATACTGCTTTGGGTAATATAACTAATTTTCTGGCAGAACTAGAATTTAACCCAAATTCCCTGACCCTTAGGCCAATGTCCTTTCATGATGGATCCTTATAAAGCAAGATGGGTTGCCCTCACTATGGCTTTGAGTAAGAAAAGCGTTAAAATCTGGGATCATACTGGAATATTTTCCAGTATGGAACCAGAAGGAAAGGTGATGTGATATGCAATTGGAGTGAATATTTATTCATTAACAAAAGGACTTAACCTCAGATCACACAGTTGAGACCTGGCTGCCAGGTATCTGCTGTTGGTTCTAGTCCTCCTTCTCCTCTTCCACCCTGGCAACCGACTGTGTTGTCTATGGCTGCTTACTGTGACAGCAGACATTTGGGAGAGGTGGCAGGAAGTAGAAAGGGTAAGAACAAAAGTACAGTGTAATCAGACTATCTAGTGAAACACTAGACTATCTGATGTTTGAGAAAAATAGCAATATGTGGGAGAGGTATTAGTAGCCATGTGCAGAGCTACAGACATGAATAAATAAAAGGTAACTGAAATTTATTCAGAACTTAAAAGCTAATTACTGCTTTATGGTCAGTTACGGAGATTAAGTGTTATAATATGGGATATTTTGATTTTACACTTTAAAAAACTAAGGTCCAAAGAAGCTAAGTAAACATACCAGTATTCAATCCCAAGTTGGTTTGCTTTAAAGACTGGCTCTTTCTGAAATAGACCAATCAATTAGTGTGGAGCTGAGTGTGCTCATTTAAATAAATTATATCAGTGATAGGAGGAAGTTAATTTTATTAGTAACAGCTTTACTCTAATTTTAAAAAATTAAATAATACTAGATGCTAGTGAAGTTGTGGGAAGGTGAACACTGTTGTATATTGTTAATCCAAACATAGATTGTTATAATATTTAGAAATCAATATAGTGATATCTATTAGCCTTCAAAATATTTTTTATCTGTTAACTGAATAATTCATTTTCTGAGAAAGTATTTTAATTAATAGTGTAGTACTTTTTGCTTTAAGGTACTAATGTTACAAAAAACCTTGAAAGCAAATTGAATGACCAATGAATAATAAATGGCTAAATAAATTTAATAAATTTATGTAGAAATTTATAAAAATGGTGCTTTTAAAAAATACATTTAATGACCTAGGAATGCACTCATATATCCAAGTTAAATGTCAGAAGTGGGCATATGCATGCATATATATATATATATTTAAAATATATATTTAATATATAATATATGTATAGTTTTGTAAAACATGCACATTTGTGTTTAATGAGTATCTTTGGAAGATAATATACCAAAATGTTAAAAGTGGTTACTTGTAGCTTCTAGGATAAATAACTACATTTTTTCCCCAAATACCTTCTATATTTTCTATGTTTTCAACAGCATATTGGTAATTTAAACAAACAAAAATGATATGGAAGAAAAAAAGAGGACATTTTTATGCAATGCTATGATCAGAGTTCTTATTTCAATATAGATAATATTACAAGGCAAAAAAGCTTGGAAAATATTTGACAAATCTATCAAAGGGTTAATATCCTTATGAAAGGAAAACACTACCACCCCTGTGTACCTGGAGGGTGGGGTAGCAAAGGATATTAATAATCCATTTAAGAAGAAATTAAAAGGATTAATAAACCCATGAAAACACATTTTATCTCACTAGCAATCAAGGGATTCTTATTAAAATAAGAATTTTTTTCATTTGTAAAGTTGAAAAAGATAATCCTCAATGCTGTAGAATGTATCCTCATATGAATGTGTGATTTGAAGCAGTCCTTTTGGAAAACAGTTTGACATTGTACCTATCAAATGTCTTAAGTCCATACCTTTTGACTTGATACTTTTAGTTGAACAAGGGAAAATACACATAATGCTGTGAAAACTGAAAATATTGTACCATGGTGTTCATTTTGTTTACAGCATATATACATAAACACCCAGGAGGAGGTTCATGGAAAATGTTAACTGTATGTGCTTATGAATGACTTTTATTTTTATATTGTGATTTTTCAGTTTTCCCTCTAAAGATCATGTTATTTTTGTCATCTAAAATTGTTTAAGTGTAAAATGAAAGACAGTGTGAGGAGAGATGTATTTATCTCCGTAAATCTGCAACTAATTACTTGGACTATATTGGAGTCCTTCAAAAGGAAGGCACTATCTAAATCCAGAGAGGTGGTAAAAGTACTGTTATTATTTTAATCATAGGGTGGGATGTCTCCTAAATGAGCTAGACCTGCCATGGGCATGAAATTGAAGGAGGAATAAATGCAGGAAAGAGAAAGATGAAGGCAATCTTTAACCCTCAAATGCAGTGCTTGAATGCATTGGTTCTAATCTCAATTCCACCATTTATATCTGTCTGTGCCTTCCTCATCTATAAAATAAGAATTATAATAACACATCCTAAGTTTCTTGTGAGAGTTATATGTTTGTTATTTGCAAAGTGTTTTTGGACAGTGCTTGACCCACAGAAATGCACAGAGACAGAGAGAGAGAGAGCCAGAAAGAATCTAAACCCTACCCACAATTTTGCCTATTATTACTTGAGCATTTCCACAAATAAGAAATTACAGCTTGAATATGAATATAATATTTAGAACAGAACCTATCTCCCCTTCAGCCTAGCTGACGACCTCAAAATGGATGTGATCTCATATCTTGCCTTGGAATTTAGTTCTTAGAATAAAAAGAAAACTAATTTGGTGAATTAATTTAGTTGCCTACAATAGCTTCTCTAAATGCTAATTCTTCTCCCCTATCCGAGGCAGGTAGGGGAAGGAAATCTCTCAACTTGGGAAAGCTTTGCAAGTTACTTGGTATATTCCGTTGGTCATCGTTTAATTTAATGGTAACTGGCATTTAAAAGATCAAATTGATTTGGTTCTGCAGAACCTTGGAAAGCCCAACATTTCTTAGCTTTTCACACATGCTCTACAAAACCCCAAACTTTTTTTACATTGCAGATTTCTCATGCTGACATGTTTCCCCTTAGACAAATAATTATTAAGGGTTTGAGGTACTGAGCTTGGATTGAAAACATCTCTCTTAATTTAACTAGATATTGTGCTTCATTCCTAGAAAAACTGCATCTCTGTAAAATAAATGTTTGTGTCATAATAAATAATTTGGGAAAAGAATCTAGTGTTCAACTTTCTACTTCTCTCTTATGGAGTTAAACTGTTCCATTGAACTTATATTCATTGAGCTTTAAGATTCTAAATGTGATTTGATGAACAGAAATGTATTCTGCCCTAAAAAAGTTCATTGTTTAAAGAGGAAGACAGGCAAATACACAACTTTTGCAAAGCATCATTTTATAACTGTTTTATATACATTAATATAAAAAAGAGATGCTTTAATATCAACTACGGTATTGGAGAAGTCCTCATGAAGGTGGCTTTAAAATAATCCTTGAAAATGTTTAGACTTTATCAGGAGTAGAGAAGGAAAATGTTCCAGAATGAGGGACCAGATCAAGCAGAGGAGAAGAAATGGTCACATGGGGTCAGCAAATATAAAGCAGATCAGAATGTAAGGAAGATGAGGCTGCAAAGGTAGTTTGGGGCCAGTTTTTGAAAAGCTTTGAATCCCTGTCTAGATAGACAGCTTTGTCTCTTGGCATGGGGGCACCCTGAGGAGTGACGTGAACAGAATTGTTCTTTAGGAAAGACGAAGTGGTGGTGAGGGGGCTTTAGAAGGGAAGGAAGAAAGTGGAGACATTTATGGATATTCCCTTTTCTACCTCATTCTGGTAGTTAAAGCATAAAAAAATTTCTGTGGTTAGAACCAGGGCACACATTCTTTCTTGGAGTTTCAAGTGTTCCTATAAAAACAAGTCACCAATTTTTCTTTCCTTTAATCAGTGACTCCTTAATCCTATGCACATTTGCCCATACCCTTGGCCTCTTCTAGCCTCCCTTCTCTCTCAATTCAATAGAACTTGGTCTTCTGAGGGAACCCATGTCAACACTCATCTCCATTCTGTAGCTTTGTGAAAACTAAGCATTTCCCTACCCTCACTATTGAGTGTAGACATAGGTCCAGGGGCACAAAATTGCTTCCATTTCTTCCCCTCTAGATTTTTATCAGTACCATGTTTTCCCCTACCCAACCTCACATAGGATGGATTAAGAACTTCAAACAAATATTTTCTGTGTGCTAAGGATTTATACACTTGCTTAGCTTTCTTTCACAGGAATATAAATTGGAGCCATTAGCATTTGATATTTGATGAAGGTGGTGTTTTGGTCAGCCACAGGAGTGCCTTTTGAAATATACCAGAGATTGGTCGGTCTTTATAAAGGGTATTTATTTGGGGGTAGAAGCTTACAGTTACCAGGCCACAAAGCATAAATTTCTTCCCATACCAAAGTCCATGTCCTGGAGCAAGATGGCTGCCGACGTCTCCAGGGTTCAGGCTTCCGGGTTCCTCTGTTCCCGGGGCTGCGTTTCTCTCCGGGCTTAGCTTCGGTTTCCTTCATGAGTTCAGCTGAAGACTATGAGACTCTCTGCGTTGCGTCTCTCCACAAGGCCAGCTGTAGCCTATCCGGCGATCGGCTCACTCCAACATCAGAACTACTTTTCAAATCTCCTTCCCCAAATCTCCTCTCTGCTTCTACTTGAGACCACCCCCACCGAGGGGTGGGGCTCAACATCTCACTGACCTGGCAATTAACGCCCTACTCATAACTTAATCATGCCCAGATGAACAGATGAGCTTACAAACATAATCTAATTTATATTTTTGGAATTCATAATTAATTCAAACTCAAACCATTACAGGTGGTATTCTAGACCATTTATTTAATAAATGTTGAAGGTCAGTTAGCTAATTTGTAGGAGTAGGAGGAGTGGCTCCTCATTTGTTTTTCATACCAATATAATTTCCAGGAGTTAAAAGACTGGCATGAGATGATATTATAATTGAGAAATATTATAACATTTGGCTTGGACTTTGCAAGCCATGTCTGGAGAACAACGAGACATAAGGGAAAAGATGGTTCATTTAATTATAGAAAAATTAGAATTCATCTACACCAAAAGACAAAACCATGGTCAAGTTTGAAAGACCAAATGCACGTGCATGCATACACACACACATAAATATTTGCAACATTTATGATAAGAAGTTAATATCCTTAATATACAGAAAGCTCTTGCATGACTCACTGTCAAGAAGGATATTCAACAAAACCTTAAGAGTGTTATTTCTGGAAAGCATATGTGTTGATCCCAGGTCTTAGAGTTCCTCTACTCCCAAAGATGTGGATTTACAGCAGTGGCATTTTCATCCCAGGGGCCAGTGCTGACCCCTAATTCTGAAGCCATGAAGCTTTAAGTCATCTGAGTGAATAGCTGAGAATGGAAGTTGTGAGCTTGAAATGGAGTTGTACTGACTCCTGAGGGTTTGAGAAATCCACCTAAGATCTTTGTTTTGCTTACATTTCTGCAAAATGGGGATTACAGTATCTAATCACTAGGTTGCTAGGAAAATTAAGGCACATTGCTAAACCTTTGTCATCCATGGATAAGAACTGTTGTGTGCTGAGAACAGGGAATTGTTCCTTTGTCACCTCCTGCTTGAATAAAAGCATGCACGATGCTTACATCTGGTACTCACACTCGTTCTGAAATCAAACATTATAAGGTATACTTTAATTAGCTCTTTTATGGAAATGTATGTGCTAAGTTCAAATTTAAATGGACTATTAGCTACTTTTTTGTTATAATGTGAGAATATCTTAAAGTGAAAAAACACAGACGTTTTCCTCCACATATTGTACTTTTTCCTGTACATCATTTAAGCATCTCAGTATCTGTGCAGCTCCACATATGAGCAAATTGAGGTTCAAATATAGAAGTAAAATAAGAGAAATATGAGTAATCCTCCATATCTTTTCCCTGTATGCTGCACACAGACCCAGGTAAAGGTCTTTAGAAATCGTTTAATTCTGCCTCTCATTTCACAGATGGAGAATTTGAGTCCAGAGTTGTTAAGTAACTTGCCCCAAGGACACAGAGCCAGCTAATGACAGAGTTGGGGATAGAACCGGTATTTCCTAACTCCCAGTCCACTGCTCTTTCCCCTCAACTACCTGAAGTTCTCAAGTATCTGGAGAGAGTATATTATCTTAGATTTTGTTCAGAGTCTTGGTAGATGCATTAGATAGACACCATAGTCAGATTTAATCATGCTGAAAGCTGAGGGGCACATAGATAGAATTTGACTTTTTAGTCCATCATATCCTGCTGGAAATCTTTTGGCTTTGTTGAAAGATACTTTGTTTATATTTTAAAAGAATAATGTCAATAGTTCCTCCAGACTTTTAGCCCTAGATTTAGGGGTTCAAATGGTTACATATCTCCATTACTGTAAATAAGATTCCAAGTATGTGTTTCTGGGCAGTAGTGCCAATGGCATCTTCTCTAGGACATTGGTTTCCAAGTCCTAACTTTTTCAGAACTGCCCAGCAACCTGTGTAAAATACAGATGCTGCCATAAAACAGCCCTGGAGAGTCTGATTCACTAGATCTAGCGTCATATCCAGAAATCTGTTTTTAAAAAGCTCCTTGGATGGTTCTCGGGGTAGTACAAATTTTTGTACCATTGGAATAGAGCACAGCTTTTAGGGAAATAACGACCTGCACTTCTCTATGGACTCTTAAGCTGTATATGGGTGTAGAAGTTTAATCCATGGTATAAAAAATTATACTGCATTTTAAGTACTCTTTTAGCATTATAGCCAGTGGCCATTTTTTTAACTACAGGTAATAGCAACAATCATTCTTTCTAATACGTCAGTGAAGAAATTAGTGCTATATTTGATATACATTTGTAGTGCTATAGAACGTCATCATATCCTTGGATACTTTAGATCAAATGATGACATCAAAGATATTTTATAAATGCCAGTAATTCAGGGCTTTGAATGTAAATATCAACCCAATGATCACATCATCTTTATGTGCATGAATTTTATGGTTACAAAAATAGAAATACAAAGAAGGCAAACCCAAGGTTATGTGCAAACTTGTAAACTTTACTTCCAATATTTTTATACCAATCCAATTCTACTCCTCTTATCTTCTAGGTTTTAGAAGAAATCTTAATCTTCACTTATAATTATCTTGGATGATTGTAATTTTTTTTCAGGACAGTGGGAATGGGTTTCCAGAATTAGGTGTGTAGGGTGTTAAGATATAAATCTAACTGAATTAAATAGAATGCTTAGCAATAATGAGAGTATTTTAATGAATCACATAACAGACCTCAACGTGCATTTCATCTTCACTAAGTCATTATAACCAGGTTCAGATTCTATATGAATATCCTTATGTATTTATGTTAATATATTTTAAGGCAAAAGTTGATCTCTCATGCCTTAAGACTTATTCAGTTTATTACTTAAAATAGAAGCATCATGTAAAATAATGATGTCTTATTAAGTACACAGGAAAAGATATTATTTTTGAGCATTAATAAAAATTGGATACAATAAAGTAGAGAAAAGAAACATGCAAATAGATAAGCTAATGTATGACTCCACGTTTCAAGAAATAATGATAGGAAGAAGCAGCGCTTGTGTTTTGGTTTTTTTTTTTTTTTTTTTACTATTAAACAAGGTGTTTTTTTTTTTTTAAATGGGCACATTTCCCAGGATTTCTATTTCCTGCACATGATATGGATGTTTGTTTGTTTTTACAAGATAATGGGACCAGTGGTTTAAAAGGTTACTGAAATACACTCTGAAAAATCAGGTGGCTTATGTTGGCATTACTTTGTATGAAACCACTAACATGTCTCTGGGAAGGATAATCTGAAAACTTTTCAGCCAATCAGGCAATGCATTTTAATTTTTGTAGTCAAGAAATATTACAGTGAATTTGAGATTTTCCTCTTGACTTTGTGTAGTCATTCTTGAAACACCACAACTAGATTTAAAAAAAAGAAAGGAAAGAAAAGAAACAAAAAACTTCCAGAAACTTTCCCTGAAGTTTTACTTTTCAGTTGCAAAGTGTAAAATAACTTTTTGAAATGCCTTCTCTAAGTCACAGTGGCTACGGTTTGCTTGGTGAGATTTTTGTTTTGTTTTTAGGAGAGAGTGCACTTTCTTTTGAAAGAGACAAGGGAAAGTTTTACCTCTCTGTCTCTCTCCTGTTTTTTTTTTTTCCCCCTTTCTTTTTCTTTTAAAGATTGGTGATAAGGAATTCTAACTACTTAATGAGATGGGAGAGGCTTCACTCCATTGGAGTGGAGGAGTCCAGGTGGAAGTTGATGGATTGGACAGGTAAAGAGAAGAGTCCCGCCCCCTCATGCCTATAGTTGGGTATATATTAGGGAACCTTAAGTTATGTACAGAGAGAGAAAGAGAGAGAGGGACTTGGGTTCTGTTATCTTCTTAGTAGATTCATATTTTAAGGGTCTCAAGGGGGTGGGGGGGTTGCCAAATCCTGGAGCCAGAAGAGAGGACAGCGGCATTGATCAATCTTACAGCTAACATGTTGTACCTGGAAAACAATGCCCAGACTCAATTTAGTGAGGTAAGGATTTTAGATTTTAGCCCTCCATTTAGAAATGGTTATTTATTTTTGTTTTTTAAATGAAAGATTACATACTTGTGGTTCTTGGTCACCCAATGTAATGTTTTTGCAAATTGTATATAAGAATCTCCTTTTCTTGGTTAATGTTTTCAGTGGTGACTGTAAGATACTTTTTAAAATAGGAAATGCAATATAGAAAAGGGAGAAGAAAAATTTCTAGGTGATATTATATATATGAAGAAACTCAGTATTCAGGAGTTTATAAAATCATTTTTTAAGAACAGACTGAGAAAGTAGATCACAATCTGCTAGATATTTTGAAATGACTCCTCTTTTGGGTGTTCACATACCAGTAAGAAAAATTAGTTGACTGTGTCTTAAGTTCTTAGCTCAGTTCTATCTCCAGGCTTCATCTTTAAAAGCAAATGAAGCTTTTTTTTTCAAAATAATCAGGTGAGATTTTTTTAAAGCCATCTCTCCTTTGAATTAAATCAATCCCAAGACCTACCTAAATCTGAGGAGACTTCAGTAAGGTTCCTAATATCTGGTGATTGACTTAGACTTTCACTATGTAATGGCAAATGTTATTTTGGAGCGATGTATTATCAAACATTTATACATGCATAAATGTAAATGTACATTATATTATAGCATATGGGATTTTATTTAAGGAATTGATTTGCCTCTCTGATCTCGCCACACATTTAATGCCTTAGGGATTTAAATCAGTGGGCAAAGGGGTAAGAAAAAACTCCTGAAGACTATAAGGCTTTGAGGAAGTTTCCTAAGGTTGAGGGAGGTCTAACAACAATATTAGTTTACATTCCTCAGAATAGGGCAGCTGTGTTGACACTAATCAGATTGGGGAGGGGGGTGCGGGGAGGAGAGAGAGAGTTCAGTGTTTCTGATGAAAATGCTTGCAGGTAAATGCTTGGAAAAGTAGACTGGAGCACTCAAACTGAGCTCCTTAAAATCAAAACGGAATGCATAGTCCCGGCAGGGTGTTCCACTGCAGACGGCAAAAGGAAGAGTCCGGCAAGCGCCTGCAAAGCGGGGCCTGCGCTATGATATTGACGGTGCTATTGTCTAGACACCTGAACTGTGTAAATATAACAGGGGAAATATCGAGTTATCTAAAGAAGGAAAAGGAAGTGCCTCTTTTCCTTTAAAATATTCAAGTAGGTTTGCTTGTTCTCAGTAGAGAAACTTGAGTTTCCTGTTTTGGCTTATTATTGAAAGTTAGCTCAAAATGTTACCATTTTTAAAATGGTGGTAAATTTGAAGGTTATATTTCTCCATTTTTTCCCCAGCTTTTAATCAGTAAGAAAATAATCTGTGCATGATAACATATATGAAATTGTCTGTCTTGGTTCATGAGCTATTTCACACATGTGTTTATAAGCAAGCCTTAGCCGACTTTGTTTTTTAAGGCTGGAATCTATGTGCGTATAAATATAAAAGGGTAGAAGTATAAGTTGGTTCAAAGATATCTTTAAGAAAAGTACAAATTAAAAAAATAAGTTAAAAAAAAGTAAAGCAGAAAATGATTAAAGTTAAAAGTAATCTCATGAAAGAAAAAAAACCTGCATAAATGCTGTGATTAGAAGATATCTGTCGTAATCACTGCCTTTTATGGAGACTAAAGAGACATGTTGTGTGTGTGAATATGGCATCCTTATGATCAAAGAATATGCCTTTACGTGGGTTTGAGGTTTTTCAAAACTTGAGGTATATGCATGGTTAGGAGATCAAATGGGAGCACTCGTCTGTTTTCCATCAGAATGCTGCTGAAGTACATAGACAATATCTACGACAAAATATGGCTGCACTTCCCTACCTTCCTGTGCCTCTTTTGCATAGTGCTGCCATCATTTTCACATTCCATATTCTTCTACCAGTGTCTGTATTATGTTCTATCTGCGTGGCCTTGGATTTCCATTTTCTTACTTTCTAGAATGTCTGTTTTCATATCTAGTCGCCTGCAAAAATGCAGCTCCATATATGATATACAAAATACATGGGGCCACATGGCTCTGAGAATCCTGAAAGTTATAACATTTTGGAACTCACTTTAAGGTAGTATTTTTGCAGAATACCGAAACAACAAACTACTACTATAACACTAGAGTTGATAGAAATTGGTCTGATTAAGTACCAAAAGGGAAAGGACTACTAGTGAGAGTGAAAATTATTTTAAAACTATAAGCCAGGCTATGACCTCAAATAATTAATTTAATTTGCTAGCAATTTCTTTGGGTTGATAAGGTTGATAACCCAAAAACTATATAATGAGGTGGGGCTCCTGCTTCCCATGTACAAGGTCCTGGCTTCAAACCACGGTACCTCCTAAAAAAAATAATAAAGCAAAGCAAAAAAAAAAAAAAAAGCCTATATAAGAATACCATTCTTTCTCCTTTTCCCACAACTTTCCAAGTCATTTCTCCCAAGCAAAGCTGAACTTTGGAAGATTTTAATGGGCAGGAAAGGGTCCGGAAGGGAGGAGAACATGGACAGGATATAACAAGCATGGTTTAAGGTTCTACCCTTGGGTCACAATGCCGAGTCCTTAAGCAAGCACTGTTCCCTGTGCCAGGTTTGGAATGACACAGCCTCTGGTCTCAGACTTGGAGAAGGAGAGGCTCAAAAGAAAGGACATTATCTACAGACCAATTTGAGAAATTTTACAGCAACTTCTCAAATTTACTTAACTCACATGGTTAACATGCTTGAAAAGAAAAAGATTAATTTTTAGTTGAACTATCTTGCCAAAAACTGGGCTGAATTTTTGAGAAAGAGAAAAAAAAAGAGAGAGACTCAAATTCCTCTTTAGAAAGAGATCTTTACTAAGATTCTCTATCTTAGTGTTTTGGGTCAAGAGGGAAAGGTACTTTAATGAATGGATTACTGTAGTATAGAATTAAATGAGACTTCGGGGCTCATATACTGAAACACTTCATTTTAAAAATTGGGGTTAATGTTTTTTCTTTAGGCAATGGAGAGAGCTATATGTGTATAAATGAGTTCCATTTACCTAACTTTTTCCCCTTGGTATACATGAGAGATAGAATATACTCTAAAAAGAGATATCGTGATTCACAGTAGATGGTCAAAAAAGTTTCCGTAAAGAATCATTGTGCAAAGCTAGTGAAGTGCAAGAAGAAAAGAGCTGAGACAGCAGGATAAGCTTCAAGTCTGGATCATGGTCATTTAATTGACTGAGTCTGCATGGTCAAGGGAAATACTTTCTCCTATCCCAATATTGCTTCTACTGATTGATTTTTTTTTTTTTTGTAACGAGTGTGATTTTTCTCTTGCTAGTTAATAAATGCACTGTTTTACGCTTCCTTCTGTTGTGCTTCTGAGTTGTTTAGCACTATAGGTAAATGCACAATGAGTAAGAAGCAGAAGCTGCAGGTCACATTCAAGTGTCAGCCAGGCTGTATGCCTCACTCCAGGCTGTGGCCTTAGACTGCATGACCGTTTTACCACTGGGTGCCCTCAAGCTCAGAGGGGACTGGGAGAAAGAGAGTTTAGATCACAGATCATAGATCATACCTTTCTTCACCACCACTGGAAAAATAATATGGTGATAACAAATCCTTTCACTTAGATAAGGAAAAGCATGTTTGTTTTGTTTTGTTATTCAGAAGAGCAGTAGTCCACAATGGCAGTGTAGGGAGTGTAGTAGGAAGTATGAATGAATTTCTGGGTTATGTAGAGCAGCCAGAAAATATTGGTCTTCTTTCATCATACCACATACATTTTTTTGAATGTAAAATTGCTAAAATTTTCCTAGATGATGAGGTTATTCAGAATTTGATTCTATATTCTGCCTTGTGTCTGAGATCATGAGATATTTTTATTTATCAAGCAGGAATATGGGTCAAAGGGTTGAGAAACATGTTATCACGAATGCACTCTAGCTTTCTTTGACAGCCATGTGATTGGGTGGGACCTGAACTGGTGGATAGAGGGGGCTGGGTAAATATCCTCCCTTTTTGGCCATTAAGGAATTAAGCATTTTTCCCCCTTATTAAATACCTTTTCTCACTTCCATTTTTTTCCTGTGTAATAAATAAGGAAGAGTGAGCACAGATACCAAAAAGACAGTTCAGTGAAAAACAACTTGATTTTTTTTTCCAGAAAAGTTTTGCTATTTTGAAGATGAAATTTTCCCCAAACCCAGTGGACTCTCAATTTTCTTTTGATTGTATAAGAAAAAGACCAGATGACTGATAAAGCATCATCAACAAGTGTCAATTTAGTGGACTTCAGAGCCAGTAACGGGAGTCCAGTAGCATAGTAGATTTTTGAGTCTGGGAGAGAATGGATTGAAGTGACAAGGTGAAGTTGATAAAAAAGGTTGAGCTATAAAGCTTAATCTTAGTTTTTTCTTGAGAATAAAATTTGGAGGCAGAAGAAAGCTGTGAAATGTGACTTGTCAATGTGGTGGCACTCTAAATATTTTATCATCTTCACTTATACCATTTAGTTAAATTGTACATTGTCAGTATTCATGAATAGCAGTGAGGAGGAGGAGAAATGAAAGAAGAAAAACTGACTTGCTCATTTTTGGTTAATATTTCCTGAGTATCAGTTTTAGGTAGCATGTTGCGTTGGTGCATAGGCTGTAGTGTGAGTAAGAAAGGGTTCTTGCACCCAAGGTGTTTACAGATAATAGGGGGAATAAGGCAGGTATACATAATATAATTCAGGGCAGACTTTATACATATGAAAAGTGCAAGCAAGATAATATGAAGAATTGAGAAAGAGATCTCCTAGAAGCATGAGAATCAAGGAAGTCTACATTATATAGGTTGCAGTTGCACTTTCAAGAACAGGTAGAATTTCCTAAGTCCTGGATATACAAGAGGGAAGAGGAATTTCAAGTGAAGCATCAGCAAAGGCACAGAGATGGGACAGTTGCTGGTATACTCCGAATCTATGGATAAAGAACCAACTCCTTATTGCATTCTTTTCCCTGATCCCCTATCTCCAAATGAAAAAGCAATATAGATCTGGGTATAAACCAGATGCAGTGGTTTTGATAACCAGACCACAAACCAGTAAAAGAAGTGTTTCCTTAAAACCCAACCCTCACTGAGAGTTAATTCAGAATGGACACTGTGCTAGGCACTGTAAGGAAATCACAAATGAACAAGTTATAGTCACTGGCCTCTGGAAATTCACAGTCCTAGGAAGTATACAGGGTGTTCACAAAGGACTGTACTATAAAGTAGAATGTACGGGCATCTAAGGGGCAGAGTTGTTGTAAGGGACACTATCTCAAAGACAGTGAAATGGAGATCAAAATGTTCATGAAGAAGGTAGTATTTCCCATGGGTTGAGGACCAGAATTCTGCCAACGAGCGAGGAGAGGAAGGTGCTTCTGGGTAGAGGGTAGAAAATAAAGATGAAAAAAATCAAGGAAGGACTGCACAGGACCAGATGAAGAGATGAAGGAGAATGGCATACTGATTTGTAAAGAGAATGTGTTGATTTAAATGTAGATCTATATTTAATACATATGTCAAAATGGAAAGCTTTTGAGAAACAACAACAAAAGATGGTAGGGACATTTTAATGCACTAAGAGCTAGAACCCATGCACATTTTGAAGGCTTAGGCAGTGTTCAAAATATGAAACTCAAAACTTTGACCACATGCTTGCAGGATGATAAGCAGCAAATGCAGGGAGGGAAACGAATTAGCCCAAATGATCTCATGGACTTAGAGAGGTTGCAGATACCCTGTTCCCACTCTCTCAGGCTTCACAGAGCTGGGTGTGGTATCTTACCTGTTATAGGGACTTGATGATTACATTTTTAAATTAAAGCTAAGAACAAAAGTTATACTGATTCTCTACACTACTTAGAAGTTAACAATATTTATCAAAGAGTCATCTTAGAATCAGAACAAGAAAACCTTTTCTCTGTACACTGCTCTAAGTACAAATAGTAATCCTGAAGGTAAATACGTGAGAGAATATAGCAAGTATGACATGTGTTCATGATGAGAATCCCAATTTGGAACTAATACGGCAGAAGGAATTATGAATGTCCCAATAAACAAACAAACAAACACCCATCCTCAAAATAAGCAAACAAAAAAGTTAAGCTCTTAGTATCACACACACACACAAATCTTTGCCATAAAATTTGCAAATTTCATTTGGAAGGAGGATACACATTTGCATTTAAAATTTGAAGAGAAATGTTGGAGAAGACCTTTCTTCACCCACATTAGTATCCTCTCCATCCACAACCTGTTTCTTCACTTCTGTTTCACCAAGGAAGAAAATGTAGGCAATTCAAGAGACAATAGTGGGGCAGGCAGGGCTAGGCCATTGGAGAGGGAACTGGGTGACTTGATTTAAAGGCAAAGGTAGAGAGTAGGAGGGAGCATACAGAATTAAATGGGCATCCAAGCTTCTATCTCATTCTCTTCTCTTCCTTACTAATCCAATTCTCCACTTGCATGAAGTGGATTTTGAAGATATCCAATGTTAGCATATAATTGCCCTGCTTTTAACTTGATGTGGATATTAGAGGAAAGAGTGAAGTTCCACAAATTACCACGTTGCTACATAGCCACCTTTGAAGAAATCATTAGTTAAATTAACTGTCTGTAAAGTCCTTTCAGATACAGTACTTTATACTTGAAATTATTTTATTTTCTTATTTGTTCTTATTACATAGCATACCTACACTATTGGGAAAGCATTCATCTACATTTTCCAAGCAAAAAAAAAATCTTGAAGATTATAAAATTTAAAATGTACTTTTAGATTTGATAATTAAAGACAAAGTGAAATTGGACTTCATATAAATTCTAGCGTAGATGGTTTCACCAGTTGTTTACTGTCAATTTAAATTCAGTAACTGGTGTTAAGATAAAGCACGTGTTGGTTCTAGGTGGAGGAATTACTGGCAAGAAAAAAAATTATGTAATGTTAGTGGATGTGTGCAGTGTTTAAACTGATATTCCATGCAAAACTTTTAATCTGAATTGCATCTTGCCTGTGCTTCTTAAATGACAAAAAAAAAAAAAAAAAAAAAAAAGATTTCCTTATAAAAACTGAAAGAGGGAATTTTGAGTCAAGTTGTGGTGTGTTGCCAAAGGCGGAAATTTATGAAACACTCTCATCAGCTATTCTGGAAACACTACAAAAGAAAGAGTTCTACTTTCTTATTGGTGCTAAAGCCATTAATAGGTGCAGTTTAGTATAATACCCCTCTGAGAATTACCACCCCCAAAGTGAGCTTGCCTTGGAAAGAGCTCTGTATAGGCATTTCTTTTTTCCTTTTAAGCTTGCACAAAACACCCAAAGGGGCCATTTCCAATCCAGGCAGTGATCTTTCTCAAGTTTATTCTTCCTCAGATCACAGAGACAATGGGGAATATGCCCTGTTTACTCAAATCAGTCTGGATTAGTGTCACTCTATTGATGGAATTGGAATTAAAAGGAAAACCATTACCCTCTCTAGGGGCAACATCAGATGTTTTGGGAATGGCTTGATTACTTTTAAATAGACCATGTGAGACTTTGTCAGGAGCCCCACATTGAGGACTCTACAAGGTATACATAGAGAGAAAGAGTAGCGCTGGGTGAGGTAGAAAGCTCATTATAGAATTTAGGCCTGGGAAATTATTTCAACAGACAATCCCAAAGTGCTTGGAAAACTAAAAATCAAAAGACAGATTTTCAGTGAGTGTCTCTCTCTTTCTCCCTCCTTTCTACTCTCTTCTTTTACCCTCCTCCTCCTGCAAATTTATCTCCAGGGTAAATCCTTTCCATTCTTTAAGGTCCTGCTGGGGATTACTTTTTTTCTTAAATATTTCCCAGATCGTTCTGTTCTGAATAACCTTTCCTAGCTCTGAACTCTTTCCCTCCTCCTTGCTTTCTGTGTATCCTGGATGCCTTCTCCTGTCTCTAGACTGAAGGCTCCCGAAGGAAGGAGCATGTAGTGGGACTTATCTCTGTATCCCCTATAGGGCCACTGAATCATGTGCTCTAAATGTAAATGTTGCTTGGAGGGATAGCTTCAGATAGATATATGGTGTGCTTATTTACTGAAAAGCCGAATGGTTGCAGGAAGGCAGTTTGTAACCGACTTATCTGTGCAGAAAGCAAAGCAATCTCACACTCATAAGCCTTGCTCGGCTGTATTTTCTGCAGATTACTGAATAATATAGTTTTCTTTGATATATCGCAATCTTTTTTTTTTGTAATGAGCCCAGATATTTATTTCCAT